>PITA01007021.1:0-94586 GCA_004023965.1 Spilogale gracilis | reverse complement strand
ATTTGACAGAGAGAAACACAGCCAGAGAGGGAACACAAGCAGGGGGAGTGAGAGAGGGAGAAGCAGGCTTCCCGCCGAGCAGGGAGCCCGATGCGGGGCTCGATCCCGGGTCTCCAGGATCATGACCTGAGCCGAAGGCAGTTGCTCAACCAACTGAGCCACCCAGGCACCCCGCCATTAATATAATTTTTAATAAAAATATTAATCCAACCAAACCATTATAGGAGATAGGAGTTGTTTTGGTTTTTTAAAAAATGACATCATCACATACGTCTGAACCACAAACATCTAATTTCATTTCTTTTTTTTTTTTGAAGTAGTGTTTAATGATTTGTAAGTATAACACCCAATGCTCATCACATCACGTGCGTGCCCTCTTTAATGTCCATCACCCAGAACCCCATACTCCCACTTCCTCCCCTCCAGCAACCCTCAGTTTCTTCCCCAGTTTATCTTTGTTTTTATGGTTGTAATTATGGTAAGCTAACACTGCTGTCTGATCAAGCATTTTAGCAAATGGTAAAAAGAAACTGATGATGGAGTAAAAAATTCTAGTATTTTCTTACTTGAAATAGATGATCAAAGATTATAGTTTTATGCCAGATAGCACTAAATTCCTACTCTGCTATGTCCAGGCACAACATAGATCTAAAAGCAAAATATAAACAAATTCTGATACAAAATAAGGAATATTAAAAATATAGAGATATCTATCAGGAAGTAAAAATGAAAATTAATACACATATAAATTTAATAATAAAATTACAAAGTTCATTATCATAATATAATAAATATATTCATTCAATCACATGATCAAGAAACTAGCCACAAATATTTATTGACTTCTTTTCTTAAAATAAGTGTGTACAGGTTTTGAGAACGTATATGAACGAATTCATTCATGCACCAAATTACATCCAACAGTAGCCACCCGCCAGAGCTGCGGCAAAATGGTAATTAAAACAAATTCAGTTCCTACTCTCATGGAGTATATAGATTAGTAGGAAAGAAAAACAAGAATTATATAATATCTAATTATAAAGCATTTTGAGTGCTATGAATGAAAAGAAAAGGGAGCCATTACTGGGGTGCCTGTTCTTTTGGGGAGATTTAAGGAAATGACATTTGCACTGAGACCAGAAGAACATATAGTAGTTACCAAATGGAGGGTTATGGAGAGGGGAATTTTACAAGAAAGATAACATGCACAGGAATAAATATACCCTTTGTCCTTCAGAACTTTAATATTTAGTGGATGGTTTCAATTGCTGTGCAATCACCATATGATGAGACTTTTTTAGGATGATCACTTACCTTTTAGGCCCTGACAATGTGGGGTCAAGACCAGTTGATGACAAACAACATTTATATATTAAAAATCCATTTCATGAGCTATCATTTTGCACAACCATAAGGGCTTTCTACACCAAAGTAGACTTTAGCTTTAGTATAGCAAGAAATCGAAGAAAAGAAAAGAAAAGAAAAGGACTTTCCTAAGTTAATGTACTACTTAAAAAAAATAATTACCTTGAATGCCAGTTTTATTCCTTAAAAAAAATCTACTCTGTTTTAGAAATTTGAAATGGCTGGACTTTAGCAATGATTTTTGTCTTTTAAAGCATCACCTGACATAAATTTAAGATTACTCTCCTTGAAATACATAAAATTAAGAATTAGTCCAGAAATCTAGTAGCACAAAAAAGGACAATTTGCCCCAAGCTGTCACCGTTTGCAAGCATAATAAAAAATTAAGAAATCAACTGCTTGATAAAAGGCTTATATTCAGGATTAATATATAATGTTAAATCTAAGATACATAATATTTAAAGTCTATCCATAAATATATAGAGACATAAATGGAAATAACCATAACTATAAATACTTGAATAATTATTTGAACTTAATTTCTCATAGTCTTTTTAAAAATATGTGACAACAACTTTTAAAACAAAACAAAACAGAATCCTGGCAAGTATATCCATAGTCCTCAAGGAAAGAAATGATTCCAACATTACTGCAGGATGAAGTCTTTGCAACAATAAACACAAAAAATTGACTCAAGGACAAAAGCGAATTGGATTTTTCTGTGTCTGACATGTAAGTTCCATCTTCAATCAGGTGCCTCTGGGTATATTTTTCCAAATGTTACCCAATTTTTTTGTACAGACATCTCACTTTGAAAGTTTACCTGCTGTACCTTAAAGTGATGATCTAATAAAGGAATGATAGAAAAAAAAATATCTGCAAAATGCTCAACTAGACCCAGGGGACCTGTTAAATTCCTCTAACAAATTCAATCAGATTCCCATTACCTGACAGTTTTGTGCTTGATTGCAAATAATTACTGAAACATCCAGTAAGATTTTATTCATTTTCAAATTATATTAACATTCCCATTATGCGCTAAACTGCATATGTCCAGGGGTTAATGTTTAGTCTGGCATTTATACTCCAGGATAAAGCTCATTCTAATAGTTCCTAATTCAAAGATGAAGTTTGCAGAGATCAGGAGAGTTTGGGAGCAAGATAACTTGATTTCATCCTCATAAAATTAAAATTGTACAATTAAAAATATTTTATTCTTCTCAGACTGAAAATGTCAATCTTTTCAACCTCACTGTTCCTCCCCTTGCAAAAAAAAAAAAAAGTTTGAAAAAAGAAAAGATAAAAGAAAGACCCCAAGTAAAGCATATACAGTATAGAAAAAACAAAAACCTAGGTACTTGAATGTCTCAGTGGTTTAAGCATCTGCCTTCAGCTCAGGTCACTATCCCAGGATTCTGGGATTGAGCCCCATGTCCCTAGGGCTCCCTGCTCAGTGGGGAGTCTGCTTCTCCCTTCCCTCTATCCCTCCCCCTGCTCATGCTTGCTCTGTCCCTCTCTTTCTCAAATAAATGAAATCTTGTTTAAAAAAATCTATAAGGAAACCACTGGAAAAGAACTCATCTGATAAATTTATACTTTGAACATGGTTAAAATGTCATTTGTGGGCTAGTCATTATTCTCTCCGCATGTTAACATGGCATTATGAGGTGCTTAGGTAAAATTTAGGGTCTGAATTATCAAAGTGGGTATGAAATGGTTATTTCATAATGGCGAAATTTGAGGCACAAACCATGAATGGTCTCTCCCTTTATCACATCCACCGAACAGCAGAAGTAAGTGCTTTTCTCAAATAGGAGAAAGGAAAGAATATAGGTGATTTCTGATCTTTTTGCAAAATGTGCACAATTTTCCATGATTTCCTGAAATCCCAAAGGTTTCAAATACTTGCAATAAAATTTTGCTGGCAAGAATGGAGCTAACGTGAGCAGATATACCAACAATTGGCATGACTATAGCCATAGTTTTCAACCAAATCGGAGACTTGAAAAGTGATGGCTTCCAGCAATATGTAAGACAGAGTCACATACATGTTTCGAGTTTTATCTTCAAAGCTGCCTTCTTCAAATGAAGGATGGGAGCACAACAGATCCCTTTCCTGTATAAGGCTTACAGAATTCCACACATAATTGGCACATCCTGGTAAGCTAGTTATTAAAATGCGTATTAAGATTTAGCTTTAGGGATCATGAGGATGGTGAAGTGGTAAGATAAAAGGGAGATTGTTGAAGACAGAATTTAAGGCCGGTAGAGAAATTCTATCTGCGAATACCAAAAAATGAAATAAAAGCAAAATCAGAAAAATAGAGAATAAAAACTTGAGAGATCAAGGAAAAGAACGTTTCCAAAAAATAAAAGCTGGTCAAGGAAATGGATACTTAAGGAAAGACTTTTTAATTAGGAGCCTCAAGCCATTAATGGCCCTTAAATAATTACAGTGGGTGGTAGGAGAGAATGCCAGATTGCAGCTCTTCCAGATTGAGCAGGTGTTGAATGAGAACTAATAGCTACAGACACTCCTCCTAGGTTAGGGTACACTCTACTTTGAGCATATCTTAAACCCCAAAGAGCCATTAAGGTGGCCAAGGACCTAAAAATAAATTTCATAATAGTTACCTTAATAGCTTTATCTGGTCAATAATACACATTCTTTTTAGAGCTCTAAAGGGAATGGACACATAAAGTATCCAACTTAAAAATAAATTGAACTTGAGGAATATGGTTCTATAAAAAGAAGTAGAGCCAGAGCAAAGTCAGTAAATCCAATACTAAAATTCAAGGAAAACGAGCAGGGACAGAAAATAAACTCTTCTGACAAGAAAAATGGATAGAACTATAGTTATATAAGGAAGCCTATAAATACTCAGCGCTATTATCTAACTACAAAATACCAAGAAATTGAACTGCAGCTCTTAGCTCCAAGAAACCCAAGGATATTTGTGGTGGTTTGTTCAAAATAAAATTCCCATTATATTTTCCCTGGTACACTCAAGCAGACACACAATTTTTTAAACATCCATAAAATGACTATTTGGTACATAAATATTGCTTCATATCCACTTGGCAGTATCTGAATAATACCATTTCTCCTCCTATTAGAATTATTTGTAGACTCTACTATTGTGAATAGTTTTCAGAACATGAGGACTTTCCAACAGGGATTAATATAAGGATGTTCTTGGTCCCACCATTTGAGGTGCTTCATGCAGTTTTTAGCCCAGGGTACAGAACCCTCAAAGGGTGGATGGATAGAGTTCAAGTTTCTGCATCCTTTAATAAGAAAGCCAAAATGGCTGCCTGCAATGTAGAATTTCCATTAATTATGTTGACCGAAAAATGTTGGCAACAATGGATCATGATATCAAGAATACCAATGACTTTTTCACTGATAGAAATCACAGAAATCTTTAATCACAGTCTACTTGTTGCACATATCTGAAAAAAATTATATATTAGTATGAAACTACAGTAGACCTCCCACTAACTTGGTTACTTAATGTGTTCATAGATAAGCACATATATTACTACATCATCCATTTTTCAGTTGTTTGGTAATTATAATGCATTTCTCTGTATTTCATTTTATACACTAAATAGAATTATCCTGAAAGCCTCTAGTCTTCAGCAGACTGATAAAGGGTCCAGAGCATAAAAAAGGTTTCAGAACCCTGAGTTAATGGCTTATTGGTTTCAAAAGATACTACTTTCCTCCTGTATGATATGGCTGAAGCTTTTGGAAATAAAAGCTATTAATGAACAGTTTTCATTGAATGTCTATTCCTGGCCTTTCTGCTGAGTTTTGATCTCTTATTCCATGTATAAAAACATGTAAGTAAAAATAGCAGAACATGATACTATTAAGCCACATTTTTGTCATTGTGTTTGCAGAGGTTTTCTTAGCAGGTTTTTTTTTTTTTAGATCCCAAAATAGGTTTACTTATTTATAAAGTACATGCACAACTTCAATATTAATGCATGCATTACAAAATATACATAAAAATATCTTAAAGCATAAGCAAAGATGAGTAAATACTATGCTTTTACATTTACATCTTGTCTTATTATATACCATTTCATATGGCATGAGACGGCCTATTTTGCTCTAAAATAGCAGTTTAAAGAAAGAAGTATCATAAGATGTGCTTCATTACTTTTAATCCTTAGGTTAACACGGAGAAAAGCAACTTACAGATCATATCAATACTAGATTTCAATGGGTGTCCAAGCTGAGAACAAAACCACTGAAACAAATAGATCCAGTGGAATATGAGTCTACAGCTGCCCTCCCAGAGTCACCACACTTAGTGTTCAAACCTGTACTTTTGTGCAGATGGTTTTATGGAATCAGCTAGTAAATTTCCTTTCCTAATGTCAATCAGATATTCATTTTTTCTTCAAATATAATTAATATTTAGTGTTACATAAGTTTCAAGTGTACAATATGATGATTCAGCAATTCTATACATTGCTTAATACTCATCAAGGTAATCACCTTTCCCCCCGCCTTAGCAACTACCAGTTTGTTCTTTGTATTTAAGAGTCTGTGTTTTTGTTTTTTCTTTACTTTGTCCATTCATTTTGTTTCGTAGATTCCACATATGAATGAAATCATATGGTATTTGTCTTTCTCTGATTCATTTCACTTAGCATTATACCTTCTAGGTCCATCCATGTTTTTGCAAATGAATAAAAATCTCACTCTTGTTTATGGCTGAGTAATATTCCAGTGTGTGTGTGTGTGTGTGTGTGTGTGTGTGTGTGTGTGTGTGCCGTATGTACCACACCTTCTTTATCCATCCATCTCTCAGTGGACACTTAGGTTGCTTCTGTATCTTGGCTATTGTAAATAATGCCACAGTAAACATAGAGCATGTATCTTTTCAAATTAGTGTTTTCATTTTCTTTGGATAAATACCTAGTAGTGGAGTTACTGGATTATGTAGTAATTCTAGCTTTGATTTTTTTGAGTAACTTCCATACTGTTTTCTACAGTACCTATACATTTGGCATTCCAATATTGTCGAGGGTTCCTTTTTCTCTGCATTCTCCCCAACACTTTGCTCTTCTTGTCCTTTTGATTTTAGCCATTCTGACAATTGTAAAGTGATATCTCATGTGGTTTGCATTTTTCTGATGATTGTGTTGTTGAGCATCTTTTCATGTGTTTGTTGGCCATCCGTATATATTCTTTGGAAAACTATGCACATCCTCTGCCCATTTTGATTACATTATTTTGTTTGGTGTTGAGTTGTTTAAGTTCTTTATATATTTTCGATATTAATCATGTATTGAATATATCATTTGCAAATACATTCTCGTGTTCAGTAATTTGTGTTGTCATTTTGTTCATGGTTTCCTTCACTGTGAAGAAGCTTTTTATATTGGTGTAATTCCAATAATTTCAGTTTGCTTTTATTTCCCTTGCCAGGGGAGGCCTATCTGGAAAAATGTTTCAAGAGTGGATGTCAGAGAAATTGGTGCCTATGTTTTCTTCTAGGAAGTTTATGGTTTTAGATCTTACATTTAGGTCTTGAACCTATCTTGAGCTTGTAATTGTGTGTGGTGTAAGAAAATGGTCCAATTTCATTTCCAGTTTTTCCAACACCATTTGTTGAAGAGACTGTGTTTTTCCTCATCGTATATTCTTCCCTCCTTTGTAGTATATTAATTGACAATAGAAAAGTGGGTTTATTTCTGGACTCTTTTCTATTCCGCTGATCTGTGTATCCATACCATATTGTTTTAATTACTACAGCTTTGTAGTGTATGTTGAAATCTGGCATTGTGATACCTTCAGCTTTGTTCCTTTTCAGTGGCTATTCAGGATCTTTTGTGATTCCACTCATATTTTAGGATTATTTGTGCTAGTTCTGTGAAAAATGTTTTTGATATTTTGACAGGGAATGCATTAAATCCCTAGATTGCTTTGGACAGTATGGATATTTTAACAATAGTAGTTCTTTCACTCCATGAATACATCTTTCCATTTATTTGTGTCATCTTCCATTTCTTTCCAAAATGTTTTGTAGGTTTTTTTTTTTAATACAAATCTTTCACCAACTTAGTTAAGCTCATTCCTAGGTATTTTATTATTTTTGGTGCAACTGTAAATGGAGCAGGATTGTTCTCTTAATTTCTCTTTCTGATTTTGTATTATTAGGGTAGGGCAGTGTTGAGTTTTTATTGAACCCATTCCTGCTTTTCACCAGCAGTGGAGATTTAGAAAGTTTGTAACCCTATGATATACTCTAAGTTGCTTGTGGACACTAAACTGTTCTTAAAAGACAAGGAAAAAGAGAGAAACTAAAAAATATCCCTCCAGGAGTTACTATCTGTAGTTAGGCACATTCATTTTGCCTTTTACCATGGCCTTTTCAATTTTCTTTTCTTTTTTTTTTAAGATTTTATTTATTTATTGACAGAGAAAGAGATCACAAGTAGGGAGAGGCAGGCAGAGAGAGAGGAGGAAG
The DNA here is from genome assembly GCA_004023965.1 of Spilogale gracilis. Lineage (NCBI taxonomy): Eukaryota > Metazoa > Chordata > Mammalia > Carnivora > Mephitidae > Spilogale > Spilogale gracilis. Next base: position 86,733 of record PITA01007021.1, on the reverse strand, counting down.
CAGGCTCCCCATCAAGCAGAGAGCCCAATGTGGGCCTCGATCCCAGGACCCTGAGACTATGACCTGAGTTGAAGGCAGAGGCTTAACCCACTGAACCACCCAGGTGCCCAATTTTCTTAAAATCAGTTATTATCTATGTAAGAGTTTATAATCAGTTTAGTTGCTGTGTTAGCAGCTGTGTTGCTGTACATAGTTACTTCAGAAGAATGCCACTCTAGTGTATGAGTTAAGGTAAAAGTGCATTTCATGTGGACACATAGCATCAAATAATAGAAAGTAAGTGGGGATTATTCATTTTGGGGGGGCAGGGGAAAATGTCAGCTTATTAACTTAGTGATATTTTCACTAGTGTGAAACATCTGCTTCAAAGCATCAAAGTATTTACATAATTAAGGTTATCTTTGAGTTTAGTTCTTATGTCAAAATATACTTATATGTAGGGTTATTTTAAGCAGTGTAAACTTTCCAGTCTCCTACCATTTTAACATTTATTTGATCTTCTTGCTTTAAGGAAGAAAGTTTTGCACAGATCTCTGAGTGTTAGACTGGAACAAAAAAGTGGAGATGACTGGTCATCTGTTTTTTGTAGTATGACTGTGGCAATAGCATTATGCAAGATGCTAAGAAAACTATCAAAATATATAACACAGTCATTGATGTTAAGACATTTGAAATATAGCTCTGATGTGCTTTCCCTGGCTTTTTGATTACAAAACAATAACAATAACAAAAACCCACTTGATTTACCTTATTAAGAGCTATATTCGGGTGCCTGGGTGGCTCAGTGGGTTAAAGCCTCTGCCTTCCACTCAGGTCATGATCCTCAGGGTCCTGGGATCGAGGCCCGCATCAGGCTCTCTGCTCAGTAGGGAGCCTGCTTCCTCCTCCCTCTCTGCCTGCTCTCTGCCTACTTGTGATCTCTCTGTGAAATAAAAAAAAAAAAAAAAGAAAAGAGAGAGAGAGAGCTATATTCAAGATTACAGGTGAACCAAAAGTGTAAAGAAGGCTTGTGTACTCCTTAGGTTTATTGCTTTCTCATTCTCTTTTTATTCCCACTTCCAGATCTCTCATAGCATTTTTCTTTTCCCTATATTTTGACTCTGTTTTCTTTTTTGCATGAGTGATAAATTTCAACTTATCTAGTATTCCTCAGTTATAACAATATTTTTACTTGAGGTAGGTTTTTTAATGAATAATAAGCAGTGCAATGGATTGTACACGAAAAGGTTACTTACAGCACAAAAAAGTAATCAGCTTATAATTGTGCCTGAGAAGAAAAGCAATTCATTTAGTATATCTTAACTCTTCTTCCTTGCATAGCAAAATACCAGCTTTTTATACACATTTAACCTTTTGAGTAGTCAGGTGGATTTCATCATAGGAGTTTAGGTGAGTTCGTTCATTATGTGGAACACTACAACAGTCTCCATAGAGCTATTAACTGCATCCTTCTGCTGTTCTGATTGTAAAAAGTAAAACACTTTTTTCATATGCTGGGGGTAATAGCATTGCTCGAGCGAAAATATTTCAAAGTGATATATAAAATTATGCCCAGTTAAATGAACAAGTCAGTAATAGGAATAAAAAAAAAGAAGTCATTTTCCCAGTCTTATATTAAGCCCTCTGATTTTTGTATTCTGATATGACCTGAAAGAGGTAATTTTGTATCACTGGCTTAATTGTACCAACTATAGGACTGCCTAGTTATAGTTCATTTGGTAATATCAGGAATACAGGAATAAAAACTTGTCTTAAAAAAACTGAAAAGATAAACCTTAAGAGAAAAACAAACAGAAATCATGCACACTACCTCATTTCCTCAATTCTAAAATACATGCCATTTTATTTAAATATATTAACATCTCTGAAATTGGGGTACATCGTAAAATCGTTGGTATGTTAATGTACATAAGATAATGGTACACAGTAGTAAAAATAACGAAATTTTTGTCTCACTGAAGTCTATTAAATTAACGGTAACATAGAAATTTAGGTAACATGACCATTCAAAAATTAACTACTCGGAGGCATTTATAATTTAAGCTAAGCAAGCCAAGTAATGATTTTTAAATCCAGAGAATACAAATATGAATTAATACTAAAGCAAGTGATGCATACATTCAGATTGTCCAATTGTATATTCCATAGAACTTTACCATTATTTATGTCAGGCCATATGTGTAGAAGCCAATGTATCTGCCCAGAGATTATCCAACCCAAATGAGGGGATGTGTTTAGAATAGCTTAAAATCAATAAGATCATTATACAGGATTACTCTCTCTCTCTCTCTGGATCTCTCTCTCTCTCTCTCTCTCTCTCTCTCTTTCTGTCTCTCTTACACACACACATACACACACACACACACAACACATACTCTAATTAAAAAGTACTTATAATTCAATTACGTTTTCTTAGGCACAATTACCTTTCAAGTTGTTTCTAGTGTTATCTCTATCTGCTTGGGAATAGGTGATACCATTCTTGTAGTCCACTTGGAAAACTATTGACATTTCACTTTTTGAGTTTTGAATGACCCTTCCATGTTGCTTAGACATTTTTTATCTGATTGTAAAAGTAATATAGATAGATAAAAGAATACTTCGAAAATATAGAATTAATGTTTTCTTTTCTTTTCCTTCTGAAATTGAGTCCATTTAAATCCATCACAGGTAGCATACTACCAAAGGCTACGCATGTAATATTTATTTATTGTTCCTGTATTCTTTCTGGCCTGTGTCTTCCATGTGCCTAGTTAGTCACATCCCTTTTCATATCTAAAGTCTTTCAAGAATGGATATTGCTTCTTAAGTGTATTTCCTTTCCTTGTTCCCAAAATACCTGCGTTGATAAATCTGACATTTGAAAAACCTGAGCAGTTGAGTGTCTAAGATTTCTTTCAGTTTTCTGTTTGTTTGTTTTATTTAAGTAATCTCTACATCCAATGTGAGGCTCAAACTCCTTACCCCGAGATCAAGAGCCAAAGGCTCCTCTGACTGAGCCAGTCAGGGACCCTTTCTTTGAGTTTTTAATAAGAATTTGAGGGAGAGACACATAAATGCCTTCATCTGTTTTGATTAACAAAAATAATGAGGAGCAGATTGTCATTTACTTAAATATAATGAACAGACCACTAGATACATTTAATCCAAATTTAAACTGAGTTAAAAAAGAAAAATATTAGAAAATTCCTTTTTAACAACCTGTAAATAAAATAAAGTGACTATTTTGCATTCTAGTCAGACCTCTTCTGCTCCCAAAAATATAATCATACATACAATTTTTGAAATTCCAGGAACTGGCTAGCCAAGTAAATTGTCTACAAGGCTGCTTTTATTACTGGTTGAAATGAAATTTTTTTTCAGCTTTCCATCTTAATCAGAGAGTATTGATAAAAGTTAAAACCTGCGAAAATCATGTTTCAGTTAATAATGTTATTAATTAGTCATGCTCAGTAGAAATGGGAGTTAAAACTGAATTTTAAAATGATTGCAAGGTGTGTAGAGTAAATATAATTGATTTATTTTCCTCATGTTTACTTTTTAATTTGTTAGCACAGATAATGAATCTTGGCTCTATATTAAGGTGAATATGACAGAAAGGAGAAAATACTGGGGAAATTCAAGTTTATGAGCATATGAATGTTTAATCAGTCTTTGCTGATTTGTTCTAAGGATTATTGTGCACCTAAAATACAAAGCTATTGGAAACAAAAGTTAATATCCACTACAGAAATAATACTGGGTAAGGACACAAGGTTCTTGATAGAGTAGGGATAAAAATTTTAGAAAGTATACATAAACATTTACCTTTGTATCCTAAGTTAGATGAGGATACTTACCCAGATGCTAATTTCATGTTGGAAGATGTCAGCATTGAAAACAATTGCTTCCACAGTTTATCCTGAGGCATTTGTTAAGTGGAGAAGAATGTCCTGTGCTATAATTGGCTTTCTTATAAGTGAAAATATAAAAGCTGTTCCCATATTGCAGCAAGAAAATAAATAGTGAGAGAGAGAGGAAAAATAAAGCTGTGGAAGTCCCTGAGGTAGGTAGTTTGCCATAGTTCTCTACTGTGGATAAAGTTTTAAAATGATGCTAACTTTAAATTAGTTTCTACTAAGCTACTCTTAGTTGTATAATCACTTCGAACCTTAAAAGACCAAAGCATGAGATATAACGCCTCTGCCTTGCATAAGGAAGCTCAACATATATTTGTTAAATGTTGATGAGTAACAGTCTGTGTTGAACCTTCAGTCCACAAGTCATGGCAGAAACAACTACGAGGAACACAGAATGAGTTAGGTCGCTACTGTGTAGCTTTCTAAACATGATGGCTCATCATTTTTCATCCCTTCTCCACACTGCTTAAGGCATATGCAGCAAACAGAATGTCCCAGCACATTGTATCATGATGTTTATCATGACCCTTTTGTAACAGATGCATCTGAAGCCAAATCCTGGCTCTTTGACTTTAGGGGAGTTACTTAACCTCTCTGAGCCTCAGTTGCCTCACTTAAAATTGAGAGTGAAACTACTATTCATTGGTTTATTTTGAGGCTGCAATGCCTGACACATTTTTTTCTGTGCAATGCATATGTGCAGGGTTCATTTTTATTCTTCAGTAATGTCTATGAGAGAAAAGAAAGATGTATACCTTTGGAAGGGGAACAGAACAAAATGGAATGTTCTAGAGGGAATTGGAATGTTTAGATAGTACTTCTATCGGTTGTTAGAAGAATATTGGAAATAGAAAACAGGTAACAGGAGCTTGAAGTAATAATGAGTAAAATACAAGTGTTTTCACTGCTGGATAGAAAATCCCTCTAGAGAGGGATACTCTCTGTTATCATGAGCATCAGATGAATTAACCAGATAATGTTTCAAGTACCTCTTACTAGCAGGCAATATATAAGGTGCAGGCAGTACACGGTCCAACAGACAGGGCCCAGTAACACTTGTCCTGGAAGAATTTCCAATCTAATGTGAAAGAAAGATTAATAAATTCATGAAAAAATATTATTAAATGCAAAGTTATATCTGTGATAGAAGTATGCTTACAGTCTTTTTGGAACCCCAAATTGGCACAGTTAATTCAACTTGAGGGAAGGGTAGGACAGGGAAGAAATGACAAGGACATGAGCTGCAAAAATATTTCATATGCTGCCATCTACGGAAAATTCAGTCCAAGATAAATTTAAAGCAGCCAGGAGGATGGCTTTTACTTTTTGAGCAATAGACTGAAAGAAAATAGAATCCAAGGAGTGAAACGGTCAGGTTTTCAGAAAGTTTATTCGGAATTCAGTGCGTAGGATCAGTGAGGGGACTCTGTCCAGTAGAAGGTAGGTGTATGGACATTGGACCCCAAACTTTGGCAGTACCCTGAATGAGACAAGGAAAGGCAAATAGGAGAATTGCTTAAGCAATGAAATCAGCCACAGGATTTATTAGCTAATATAATGAATAACATTTAAACATTTATTTACAGTTCGATTTTAGAATATCAATTTGTGGGCGCCTGGGTGGCTCAGTGGGTTAAAGCCTCTGCCTTCAGCTCAGGTCATGATCTCAGGGTCCTGGGATCAAGGCCCACATCAGGCTCTCTGCTCAGGAGGGAGCCCGCTTCCTCCTCTCTGCCTGCCTCTCTGCCTACTTGTGATCTCTCTCTGTCAAATAAATAAATAAAATCTTAAATAAATAAATAAATAAATAAATAAATAAATAAATAAACAAACAAACAACCAAATAAACAAATAAACATAACACACAAATAAATAAATAAATAAAATATCAGTCTGTGTTGTTCTGAAGCATTTTCCAGACAGAAACTTCTGAAACAGCATTTCCAGACTTCTGAAACACCTGCTTGTGTTTTCAATTCTCACTCTCTGCAACCATAAGACCGATGATAATGAAGCAAGAAAGCTGGAGGGTTAGACCCAGACCCTCAAGGGCTGCTCAGCACCCAGGGTGTAACAACTGGGGTATTGCCATCTTTCTAATCGGATACCCACTCTAGACTCCAGCATAATGTCGTTCTAAGTTATTAAGACAACTCAATGTACTGGGGAGACTGAGGGCTCATCTCTTGTTTCTCTGTCACTAGTTGGTACCTACTGAGTGAAGACTCATTAGCAATCTTTCTGCTAAAATTCAAACCCCTGAGGAATATAGTGCTTATTATCACCATTATTCTGCTTCTGATATGTTTTTCTTATTCTTCAACTTAGTACTTACTATATTTAACCCTTAAAAGCTTTCAGAGAGTGAAATTAAACTTCAAAAAGATCCTATTTGTGACATTTCTCTGTGACAAACAGCCATATGTAAATAAATTGTGCCCTAGTTTCAGGTGGTCAAATTACCTTTGTTTTCTAATTCTACTGATCTATTTTCAGTAAGAAAAAAGATTTCCCTCTTTCAGTCAAGAGAGCATTTGGCTATCTCCAAGAAAAAAACAATAGAGATAAGAGTCAAGAATTTTTAATACTGCTTATCTCTGAAAGTGGAAACTCTCATCATGAATAAATAATTAGTAATGAAAAAGAAAAGCAGGATTTCTTAGATGATTCCATGCACTGACATGTGTGTGATCTGAGAAAGTTAAACAAACAAAAAACAAACAAACAAAAAACAGAACCCTGAACTCAGGTGTTACATTAACAACGATTATGATAAAGATAATATACTTAAAGAAATAGTGTTTTATCAAGCTTCCTTCTATCCCCCTTTCAACCAGTGGTGAGCCTAGCATTAGGCACTACTGAAGTTGATGACTCGAGGAAAAGGAAGACATAATCATTCAGTTCTTCAGAGATTTTAAGTGCATATGTGCCACCCTGCTGACTTTTGTGCAAGTGTAAGCTGCACTTCTTTATATGGAACAAAGAAGCCAGAATGTTTTATGGTATCATCTGAAGTTTTTTATCATGTGCTTTTGACAAACCCGTGCAAAGATGTCTATTTCCTGAGTTTATCATACATTATGTTTTTTTCTGAAACTGTCTTTTCATTTTACTTTTTTTATATGACACTTCATAAGAAACCTGTATTCATGTGTGGTTTTCTTATATCTCAAAATCAGATCATGAAAAGAGTTAGCTGGGTGCTAAGGGCAATTCATGACTTTTTTTCCCCTCATACATACCCTTTATGTCCTTGGAAAACTGAAACAATGAATATTAACTTTCTTTTCACATTGATTGGAAAAATAAGTCATGATGAAACAGAAAAGGTTATGCTCAAAATATGGGCACCAGGTATTATTCAGTTTTGGGGGAAATGGTTTGTTACTTTACTTTCAGTTATGGAGTTGAGGAAATGAGATTTCTTTGATTCCTGAAACAAAATTGCCACCAGCTAAAATTCCATCTCTATCTAACCTAAAAATAGGATTACTTGGATATTAAATTGGGCAAGAAATTTGATTACAAAGGGGCTTTTCAGCGTTGTAATCTGGTTTATCAAAGTGTTAATATGAAATTTTTTTTCCATAGGAGATCCCCATTTGGTACTACAATGAAGAAAAGTGCCTGCCAGACACAGGTCTATTTTAAAAAGATATTATTTAATTAGTTATTTTTATTTCCAGTGAGTCTGGCAGTATACTATGGGGAATCACTTCATTGTCATTCATTAAAGAAGCTATAGTTTATATTTCCCCCAGGCAGAGATTTATCTGACAATTTGAATGCTTTGGTGACAAATATCTGATGATGAATATGATATTAAGGAGATGCCGAGTGACATGGCATTTTGAATCATTTTCAGTAACTGCTCATGATTAATAATTGTGCTCATGTATGTATTTTAATTTTTATTAAATAACATTTGGCATGGGAAATGGAAGTAGATGTTCTACTCTACTTTTCTTTCGTGAATAAGGAGTCCATGCGTATAAATCCTGGCTGTACCAGTAACGTGTGTTGAAACCTTGGATCTCCAGGTAGTCACAGTGGAAATCAATCTCCTCCCCTCCATGACTTTCATTTCATTTTTGCTTTATAACAATAAAATAACAACAACAACAACAACGTAAGAGCTACCATTCGCTAGGGATATATGGACTGCCATATAGTTGACTACGTGCTTACTTTATATTGTTTCCAATTTATGGAACAAACCTAAGGTGGATGGTGGTTTTTTTTTCCTTGTAATACAGTTAGCTCACAGTTTCCATACTTTGCTGTAATTTGGTATCACTCAGATTTGTTAAAATATAGACATCTGGAACTGCATTTTCTTTCATACCCATAATCAAAATTGCCACAAAGAGCAGTCTTGAGCTGATTTAATAGAAAATTTCCCAAGATTCAGTAAGTCACTTTACATACATCACAAGTCACCAGTATATTACACTTAATTATTTCCCAAATAAATTACTTATATTTGTAAATTGCATGATCTTATGGAATTGTGTACCTTTAAATCTATTAATACAAAGCAAGTGTTTCTATTTCCTTCTTAATCTTTGCAGTTTTATCTGAGTGGATAACTTTTGAAAGTATGAAAGCACCAAAAATACATTATGATAACCCCCTACCTGAGCAATTTATAGTTCACATTTCTCTTTTCTGTAGCTGAAGAGAATTTGGATAATTGAAGAGTACTGTTCAACTAATGAAATATTTCCTTACTAATACAGAGTAAAATATATATCTCAGATTTTATTTTTATGCAATTTATCATTCCTGTATATTAAAAATAGTTGTTATATCCCGCTGTATCCTGAAGACTATTGAGTTACAAAATAACTGCTTTTTCTATTTTTGAAGTATATAATGGAAGCGAAGGATTCCTTGGAAAAGCAAGTCAGTATTTTCCTTATTTGTACAGGTTTTTTAGAAATGATAATAATTCTTCTGTCTCTCTTTTTGGTTAATAACTTTGCATTATTTTATATGTGCAAATTGATGGCCCTTACCTGATTCCTAGTTAATCTTGTGTATACTAGGGTGGTGAGCTATCCAATATGATAAGATGGAAACTTCTGGAGAACCTAGTCTTCTATATAATTTCAAAATTAGAGAAACAGTAAATTCTGTTTTAAGTAAGAGAAAATTTTTCCTTAATTAAGGAAAAGCATGAAATTCTAGTTTTGACTAGAAGTAGAACTTCCTAATGGGCAGTCATAGGATTATTTGTAGTATTAAAACCTTACGTTTGTCATATATTTTAATATAAGTTTATAGGAAACAGATCTATTTACTTAATCGTTAGCCTGAGCTACATAACAATAATGTATTCTGTTGGAACATAACATAAAATAGCAATTTTTCTCATTATAGATATTTTGTTGAACACTGCTAATATTCTGTACTCATTTCAGCAGCTGAAGCTTTAAATCCAGATTTAAGATTTTTAAGTAATCTGCTTCTTTGAAATGTATGTATGCATTCTCAGGTAGCTCTAATACAAAGTTTAGAAGTTGTTTTTTCTACAAATACTGCCAGCAAAAATGAGCAAGCATTTAACCTGAACACTGCATAATATCAGAGTTTGCTTCATTATTACATATAATAAATTTGAAACGAAGCAAATACTAAATTTTCTATTTTAATAGGCTGGCCCCTATTTATTACATTATAAAACAGATCTAGGATGAATCTCTATTGAATAAGAGATAATGCTTGAAAAGCTGGCATAGTTTTTACAGGTTTGTCGTAAAGTTGTTGCTCTATTAAATTCTCGAAAATGTTCTTTCTATAAAATTCATAAAGCATCTTTTGTTTTAATAGCTTTACATTTGTTCTGTTTAAAATTCTGTCAGATTTTTCCTTTCAGAACTATCAATGCAATTGCAAATACTATATGCAAAGTCTTTGTGATACTTTATTCTCTAGGAATGCTTAATTAGTAAATGCATCTATCAAGAATTCATCTTCTGTCTTGAGTCTCTACTGGAATTTTTAGTTTGCTTCCCTAACTCCAGTACCTCTCTGACTGTATGGGCATTATCTATTTATTTTCTCTATGACAAACATGTCTTTGTATTTTTAGGAGTGAATGCATAATGTAGAAGACTCTAAAATTCAAAGAAACAAATCACCTACTACATACTTTCTTGGTTCTATTTTGGTCTCTATCCTTTGTTCCAGCTACTTTTCAAAGTGTCCTATTTCCAGCTACTTTTCAAAGTGTCCTAGCATTAGAGGGGGCTCATTATGACATTATCTTGCCATCTGCAATGGCTTCCCGTTTAAACTCCTAGATTTCTTTTGACCTCTGGAACACTGAGACTTCATATGTGACCTGAGATGGCATCCAGTGTGAAAAAAAGCTTAGGCACATCGCATAGAAAAAATGGCTAGATAGCTGATAATTGGATTTGAGACTATGATTTATCTCTCAAATAAAATCAGTGGTTGACATGCCAAGAATATTGCTTTGCAACACAACATCTGAGGCAGTGCCTTGCGGTATTTATCCTGATTCACCAACAAAAGCTTAAAAGAGGTAAATAACTTAAAAGCATAGGGATATGTCTTCTGCATAACAGTGTTTGAATATTTACATTTGGTATTCAGCTCAAGTTTCTTGAAGCAACGGAATCCTACCTTTAGCATTTTACCTTGGCATTTATACCCCTTTTTAGCTCTTTGCTGTGCAGATGTATGTTTTGTCAGAAGGCAAGAATACGTATACATTCTGCAGGTTTTGAATTGCAGGCTTTTGACTCTACAGACAAATGTTTCATCAAACCATGTTGTTATCTTTGCAGTTGGTAGAAGATGAATTGTGCAGTTTAAGTGGAAGCTTGAGAACAAGTTACTGAAATCTTGCCTGGCTGCAAAGTGCATTCAGCAGTTGAGAAGCCCATATGTTTTTCTCATTTGAAAGAATGTATCTCAAGCAAGCTAAAACATATTCTTCTACTTGCTATAGCAACATTGTTCACTGCATTAAGATGATAATCTTAGATTTTGTTGACTTTTGTGAACTATCTCAATAAGAATTTTGGCCTTTGAATATTAAAGTCCATAGGCCCTACTATTTAAATAACACCATCTCTCTCCATAAATCTTCTCAGAAATTGACATTCCTATTCTAATTTAGCTTATTCATGGTTTTCATTTTTTCCTCAATTCAAAACAATTAATTTAAGCAAATAATATTTCATAATTGACTTGAGATAATGCAGCGTGAAGAAAAGCATAACCACATTTTACAAGAAAATAGCTAGACGGCTGATAATTGAATTTGTAACTTTATAAATGCTGGCTTTTATTTCAAACCTGGTATTTCCTCTGCTTTCAAAAGCTGTTTCTTATATATGTTCAAGCATCCCAGCATACCAAGAAAACATTTCTGATTTTAACACCCACCAAGTATGTTGAATCTTTAGAGTGATAATATCTACATTCAGAAAATTAATTCGATTTTGAAAAAAGAAGAGTAGTTCCAAAAAGAGATGATTTGTTTTAATTTACTTTAACCCTTGATAACTGAGAATTGCCAATTTGCAAGGCACTGTGGTGAGTGCTTTAGAAACATAAATAATACAAAAGACATGGTTTCTACCTTTAAGATGTATAGTATCTAAGAAAAAAAAATATACACAAATAGTTCTTGCTTATCATTTTACCTGGAAACCTCTGAGCTTTCCAATAAGGAAAATAATAGAATCCAGTTTCTATAGAATGGTGAAAATTCTTTAGTGGCTACATATCACTGAACCGTCTTCAAGACTTGTGATGCAAAGAAATGACCTTTTCTCTAATGTGCACATATATTTGATGTGCAATCCAAATAAACATAACTAATTTTTGAAAACTATTTGTATGATTTTGTAATTCCTAGTTTCTCTAATCAAGGTTACTATGACCACATGTGAAGTTTATGCCCTCATAAAAGAAGCAGAGTTTGGGTGTGGAGAGAAACAAACATTACCAAATGGGAATTCTACTCTAAGTTCTTTTTAGGTGGTTACTCCCAGTGTTAGGACCAGAAACTGACCCCCCGGGGTTGGGAGAGGGTGTCATGGAAATCTGTGAATGACTGAGTGGAGGAAAGGCTATGTTGTACACATTCCCATTCTCACATTGTGTCCAGGGAGCTCCTTTGCCACCTGCCCAGTTCCTACAGCCAGACGAGTGCATCCAAGTCCTGGCCCTGAGATCAACCTTTCTTAGACATCCTGTCTTCATTTCCTCTCTTGCCTTCTGACACCACTCCCCAACACCAGAAAAAAAGTGATAGCCTGAGAGAAATCAGAGCAAATGTCTGAGGAGTTAGATGAGAAGCCTCACTAGAAAAAAAAAAAAAAAAAAAAAATCATGATCATCAGAGCTTCTTTTAACACCCAGGCCACAGTAGGAGAAATAGTGGCCTTGACCTCTCCCTCACCGATTAAAAATGTGGTCTCAAGACAGCTCTAAAATAAGAGAAATGCTGGGAATAAAGGAAAGGCCGTGGTCCAGGGGGCACAGAGGGAGGTTAATGCTTGAATCAGCATTAATTTCTGTAGTATGGGAGTCATCAGTAATCCATTCTCTGGGGCTTGTGTTCAGCACAATTATCGTGCTATGCTAAGCACAGCAGAGGACTCACACTCCTCTGAGAAGATGAGATGCTCAGAGAAAGAGAGACCTGGAAATGTTTAAAGGAGATTTGTTTCGAACATGGCTTTAATTTGAAATCCTTTTCATTCTGAAGATGTCTGGATATTGAGATAGAGCAAATGAAAGCAGTGCATTCCTGTTACGGATTCAGCCGTGCATCTCCCTTATTTGAAAGGCTTAATCAGCACACTCAGGAACAAGATGTGAGACATCTTGAGGCACTGCTTCTTTGTCAGCTGCTAGATCAATAAAATGCAGACACCATTCTTTGCCACGTTCCACAGAATGAGTTTGCAGAGTGAGGACTTCACTTTGAGACTGTTTCATTCACACCGACTTGGCAAAGGCAGGGGCGTTGCTCTGGGGAGGGCACTGGAGGCCTGGCCGTAGCTGGCCCAGCTGTTCTTGCTCATCCTGCCAGGTGACGGTACCCTCTTGCTCCGAGTTAGTCTGCCCGGCAGAGCTTCGGTCAAAAGGCATTTACAGGCCGCTCAGGTGATTCAGGCAACGCGGTTATTTTAACTGACTATGTAAATGATGCCTAAATGCCTCTGGTAATCGATGTTGATTGGAGTCATTAATTTAGGATTATTGTAAAACCTGACAAAAGTAAGCACAATACGAAAGATGCGTAAACACAGATCTAGCCGCGGGGAAATGCAGACTGCCGTATTCTGGTGCTGTAATTGACACTGGTCAGATTGCCCCTGGACCCTTTAGGGGTAACAGTGGACAGCTTTTAGAAATACCTGCTTGCTGTCTGGCAGCTAGGCAAAAGTGCAGCAACACACTTGACTTTCAGTGCATTTTCTTCATTATTAAAGAAGGATTCTTCTTTACTCAGCACACAAGTAATTTCTAAAGGGGGCCTCTCTCTGTGTCTGTCCTCTAGAGAGAATAGGTGAAATTATTTTTTTAATTTAAAATTTAATTGCACAAATAAAATGTTATATTACCTTTAATTTTTGCTGTTTATCTTTCATGTTTATTTTAAAAGATTAGCTCCCGCTGCAAATATTTATTAAGTGTCTACTAAAATCAAGGTTTCCTGCTCGATGCCATGAGGGATATAATCCGACCTGCAAAGGAGCTCCCTGTTTTGTGGGACAACAGATATACATACACAATCCATGTGAACTCTGGTGTAGGGAAGTTCTGGATATGGCTTGAGCATAGAAGCAGGTTTCCACTTTTCAATCCTATCCCGACATCCTGATGGATGGGGGCGTGCATAGCAGGAGCAGGTAGGCAAAGACAGGTCCTCCCAAGTTCAGTCCTGCAGCAAGAATAACATTTGATAACATTTTAAGGGAGGGATTTGATTCAACAAAATTATTTGTGGAAGATGGATAATCTCAACTAAAGTGGGCACTAGCTCAGCTATCTGGCATCTTTGAGGATACTGCATTTCTCTCCTCTACCCACCATTTCATTATTATTAGCTCTGCCCAACTGTCCTTCTGAATATTCTTTGAACTCTTCCTCTTTTTCATCCCTCTTTCACACCTGCATCCTTTCAGACCTGGACAGTTTTAGTAGCTTGCTATTCGGCCATAATTTTTCCCCTCTTAAATCTACCCTCCACAATATAGCAGGTTTGATGGATATTAAATGAAAATATGACCATAGCTAGAATCCTTCAAAAACTCCCAGGAAGTTCTCTCAGCAGGCTCTTCAGCAAAATAATCTAGGGTCTCTCTCTTTCTTCACTTCATCCCGTGACCATCCCTGCCCCAACCTGCCTTGGTTATGGGCACTGAACTGCTTCTACTTTCCCAATGATACCAGACTGTTTCCTGTCTCTGCATCTTCCCATCTTCACTGTGCTAGCTCCCACTCTTTTCCTGGAAATCCTTCCCTGAGCCCCTACTGGTTTATGATTCCTTCTTCCTTTGTCCCGTTGAATTCTGTGTGTCCACAATCACAACATCTGCCACAATATTAAAAGTGTTTTATTTCTGTGTGTGTCTCTCCCACCAGACTGAAAACTCCTAGAGGAAACTGATGCACAATAACCGAGATCCTACTTCTCTGTCAGAGATCAGATTTGGTGTCACTTCTCAGAAAGGCCATCTTGGATCACCTGACACACCTTCACTTGTTTCACCTGTCTTTTTTTTCTTTACTTATCACTCTTTGATATTCCTTGTTTGTTCAGATTTTGTTTAAAGTTTTTCTCCCCAGGGACGCCTGGGTGGCTCAGTTGGTTAAGCGACTGCCTTCGGCTCAGGTCATGATCCCGGAGACCCAGGATTGAGTCCCACATTGGGCTCCCTGCTCAGCGGGAAGCCTGCTTCTCCCTCTCTCACTCCCCCTGCTTGTGTTTCCTCTCTGGCTGTGTTTCTCTCTGTCAAATAAAAAAAATCTTTAAAAAAAAAAAGTTTTTCTCCCCACTAGAATATGAACTCCTTGAGAGCTGAGGCCTTTTCTGCCTTGCTTTCTGCTTAGAAAAGTCCCTGATATATACTAAGCCTTTAATAAATATGCATTTTTTAAAACCAAATTAAATGGGGGATTGATGGATGGATGGGCACATAGTGAGAAGTCAATAAATTAGTTGGAGCTGAACTAGCCTATCCCTATTAGACAAACAGTATAGGCCAATAATGGTAGCAGGTTCATTTTTTAACACCTTATGGGACACAGATCACTAAAAACCTCAATATTTACTTCTGTGACTTTTTTTTAATTCTGTGACTCACTGTCATCAATTGTCACCCATTGTTTTAGTGTATCCCACTTTGGGAAAGATCTGTCACATGAATGCCCCTAGTGACATTCTGCATGTTTCCTTCATGTTTATTTCTCATTCTCTCTCCTGGGGTAAGTACACATCCCCTATATAAAAAAAAAAAAAAACAGCAGAAGAAAAAGATCCAGAACCAACTTTTGAGGAATTACTGAACTCTTCACTCTATCAACGGATATTATTTATGAAGCAGAGAGCTGGCTGCAATTTCAGATTCATTTCTTACAAGTTTAACTTCCCTTCTCACCAGTTCCCTCACGGATGAAATAAGTGTAGTAAACTTTTTTTCTTGTAGTCTTATTTAGATGATGTGAGAAAATACTTGCAAATGCTCTTTTCAGACTTCAGAATCTCATCTAATATGCTGTTCATCAATCATTATTTCATATTTACCCCCTATTTGTTGATACTGATGACAACATATATCTCCATATTAACTTACTTTTAATCATCTATTGTTCACAGCTTAAGGTCACTTAATCTTAGGTGTATAATCATTTGCATTCTGAATTGCAACTCCTTCATTAGTTTTTATAACTGTTGAATTTAATAGGACATTGGGGAAGTGGATAGCATAGGCAAAAGGAAATTGGATTTTGAACTTTTAATTATGATGACACCCATTTGGTTGTGATCCAAATGATTAGTGAAGAAGAGCTGCTGTTGTGACAACTTTCAGTGTGATATTCAGTGTGATATTCAGTAAAAGCCCTGGATTTGCTTGTTAGTTCACTGTTTAGAAGAAAAAAAATAGCCTCCAATACCAACAGGCATCTTGTATTATTTAAAGTCTTTCTGTGTGCAAACCACCATAGGCACCTAAGGATGTAACATAACACTGTGTAAGACTCAGATCCTATTCCAGAGAAGCTAAAAGTCTAGGGTCGCCTCGGCAGTACGCTCTAACATGCAAGTGGTTGTATAGAATCAAGCTTATTCTTTTTAAACAATTTATAGTTACAGAAGAAGAACACTTTTTACCTCATATTACCTCATATGCGATGAATTAAGGTGTCATCATAACCCCAATTTTTATTTTATTTTTTCAAATTTGTATTTAAATTCTAGTTAGTTAACATACAGTACACTATTGGTTTCAGGAGTAGAATTCACTAATTCATCCCTTACATACAACACCCAGTGCTCATCTTAACAAGTGCCCTCCTGAATCCCCATCACCCACCTTAGCCCCTGCCCCATCAGTCTCCCTCTGTCAACCCTCAGTTTGTTCTCTATTGTGAAGAGTCTCTTAATGGTTTGTTTCCCTCTCTTTCTTTTTCCTTGCCCTATGCTCCTATCTTTGTTTCTTAAATTCCACATGTGAGTGAGATCATATAGTATTTCTCTTTCTCTGAATTATTTTGCTTAGCATAATACATTCTAGCTCCATCCACATCATTGCAAATATAACCCCAATATTTAAAACAAGAAAAACTGAGGAACACTAACTAGTAATAAAGTAAGCTGATACTTCACAGATGCATGCTTCATTCAAGAACTCCACACATAATCATATTTCCTCTAGCAGGCTTTACTGATTGGCCACATACAGTATGTAAATGAGTTGTAAAAGTTTATCTTTTAAAAAAAGTGAAATTTAAGACTCAGAAAAGAAATACTGATTAATTTGACATCTTAACAATAAGATAGCTCATGTAAAAATACTTCATAAGCTGTGAAGTCCTATAAAAATATAACATCACTTTATATTTTTTTGGATTATGTTTCATTTCAGCAGAATGTGTATTGAGGGCATAAGGATCGGGAGTCTTATGGCAGAGCAGAAAAGATATATGTATATGTATACACACACAAATATGTGTTTTAATTGTTCATTGGTATTTGACTTATCTGATAATGCAACAGTTCCGGCCACTGTGTTTGCTGACATGATAGTTAATAAGTAGAGGTTGGTGAGTTGAGTACCAATGAAGTGGACTTACTGAATAGTGTGGCTTGAGGTCTAATCCCTCTTGTTTAAAATGGTTACAGATTTGGTGAGAATGTCCAGTTCAGTATAACATTTTTAGCAGTACACATCTAAATGGTATAGAGTTCTTTCTAAGGCTGTCATGTAGTTTAATTAATATCAACTAAAATAAATTAAGTTAAACCTGGCTCGCTCTCTCTGCTGTTCTAACTAACTGGCCTGCAGTAAATGATCTCTTTGCCTGCTGCATTTTCCCATTCAAACATTGCACAAATCAAGGAAGAGGATGCTTGAGACTCCTTTAATGTCAATACTCTTGAAAACCTAACCTCCTGCAATTGTCTAAAATCAAAGTATCATCATGAAAGTCTCTTAGTGCTTTTATAAAGTCTGTAAAGATCTTGAAGTTTAAAATGGAAAGCAAAACAAGAATCCAAAGGCTCTACATCTAAGTTTTGGTGGTTAATTTTTCTGAAATGTGAAAATCAGATTATTATCTATTCTAATACTGCAATTCTAAAAATGAATCACTTCTTAATTTAATGACTTCAAAGTGATATAGTACATCCACTGAAGGGGAAATGATTTATCAGTTATCAGTTACAGAGATGCAATATTTTCTCTATTGATGCCATCTTTGCTAATAAAGTCTGATTACAATGGTTACTTATCCACACATTTCCATCCATTTTATGAAAAGTGTTTCAAGATTTTAAAGCCTCGGAGAATTATTAATAGGTAATGTATTTAGAGCTACTTATTCTCTGAGCATGAATAGAAAACAGAAACATGTTTATTCTTAATGAAAGAATGGTTACCAATGAGAAACATCTTTGTAACTTTTTAAAATATTATAATACAACTGCAAAATTTTTTCTTTCATATTTCCATCCTCAATCTAAGTGTAAACATTTAATTACCAACAAATGTTGGGCTTTGATATTAATCCAGACCCAAAATACGTCAAGTGACGTACATATATCCTGATAATTCATATTTTTAGGAATTCTGATAAATTAGCATAGCATATTTTATAATGAGATTATCAAATTATATGAATCGAATTTGACAAAAAGTTGAGTATTAAATGAAAACTGAAATTAAGGTAACTAGGTATTACTTTTCATTTTATCATATTATTACTTATTCTGAATTTTCAAAACCGAATTTAAATGTAGTTTGTGGTGAAATTTTATGAACTAAGAAATTCAAATATATATAAGAATATATTTACTTTTTAGGTACATTTGCCTTCATTTCTAATTTTAAAATCTAAATGCATTTGATATCCAAGAACATATTTGAATTTATTATGCCTTAATGTTAGACTTTAAAAATTTTATTAAGAATTTTTTCTTAAGTTTCCAAGTTACAAACATAAAGAAAAATTTAAAAAAGAGAATTAAAATGTAAGTGCAAAATACCTATATGTATAGTTGTGAATTTTGAATATAAAATATTAGAAATATAGATATTTTAATGTCTTGGTTTACTTATTAATGTACATAAGTTATGTATAATGTCAGGGAGTTTACCTGCTTACTTTGTAAAAATAATTTGTCCACATGGTTTTTATTACTTATAGCATGTTACAAGTTATTATTATTAAATCTTGACAGATTTGCACTTTGCCCTTTTTGTTGGAAGCATACCTGATGATGTTTATAATAAGTTAATAATTTGTAGTAATGAGAAATGATAATTAAGTATAAAAATGATTTTGACACAAAACTCAAACGCAGGCCGGTCAAGAAATAACAGGTCAAGAATATTGATTGAGGTTTTATAATTTAGGAGTTATGCTAATTTCTGAAACCATTAAATATGAGACAGGCCCTTTAAGGGCATTACACTTCTGTTGATGTGATCAGCAGCCAAGGGTTGACTGCGTGTGATGCAGAATCGTAATGCAGACGGGCAGTATCTATTGAGGTGCCACACTCAGAGCAAAGGAAGAGGAGTGTCTTGAGGAGAAAGAATTATTTTCTTCATGTGCTGGTCAATAAAAGATCTGTAAAGTAGGTGGGACTCAAAAGGCATGATAGTACAAATTAAATTTATTTAAAAGATATCTCCTATCAAATCCCACAGCCACATTTTGAGTGAATTATTTCTGATATATTCACATCTTTTCCTGATTTGTTCCCAGAATGCTCGGGCCCATTGGGAATTGAAGGTGGAATCATATCAAATCAGCAAATCACAGCTTCTTCTACCCACCGAGCTCTTTTTGGACTCCAGAAGTGGTATCCCTACTATGCACGTCTCAATAAGAAGGGGCTTATAAATGCATGGACGGCTGCAGAAAATGACAGATGGCCATGGATTCAGGTAACACACGGGATGGGACAATGTAACTGCCAAGGAATGACCAGAATCATTTCAGAAAGGATACAAGTCAGAGCCCAAAGGATGACTTCTCTTCATGGTCAGAGGGCAGGATGATGTAGTTGAGTCCAGATTCTGAAACTGTGGGATATTTGTATACTGACTAAAAAGTGCATTAAGAGGGTTAAAAATGTTGACATTCTTGGGTGGTAAATATTACTGTTTTAAGGTACATATCAAAGAAGGAGGTTTTCTACATATGCCATGTGTTCATTAGTACTGTATTAACATTTAACAACAACTTCTGACCCTTGAAGAAAGTAAAAATTGCATCTTTTCTTTCTTTGAGAACTGGTTTCACATGCCCAAAGCATGTAAAGTGTACAATAGATTATGAGAATTCCTAAAAGGCTGTCAGCACCTTCTTTCAATAGCTGGGAGTGCATTAGTTCATACTGTTTCATTTATTACCATAAGCCAGCTTTTTTTAAACAGAAAAAAAAACATGATATGCCAATATAGTAAGTGATTTCCCTGAAATGGGATGGATGGCTAGTAATACCAAAGCCCTCTATTTAATCCAGTTAAATGCTTTTGATGTCTTAGCTGAAGTGAGACAGTAAACTACATATTATGAGGACAGAAAAGGTGATTAAACCATGATTTCTGTGAAATATTATACCTCTGTTGGGGAGAGCACATTAGTAACATCTAACAAGTCATTGATGTGTGCTGAAGAGAAGAAAAACCCAGTGTGCGATAGGTTTAGTGGAAGACATAATTCGTTATCATGAAAAAAATTTATGGGAGAATAGTTTTTTAGATGGGCCTTGGAAAATGGCTTTCTATAGAGACTGAAAATCCATTGAACAGCACGATCAAAGGCACCAGGTAAGAATGTGGGGGAACATCATATAGAAATTCTTGACTTGTGCATAAAGGAACATGTTTTGATTAAGTATATATGTGTGAGTTAAGTATATATGAAGATTCCTACATACTAAAAGATTAGGGGCTTATTCCAGGGATCTCTTACAGAATTTTGATTTAAATAGTTGAGCTATTTTTGTTTATGGTATATTTTGAGTCAGGGATAATTTTTAATGTGGAAATCCATGATTTGATGTTATTAGATACAATGTCCAGGGATTGATTTACAGGAATTTAATAGAATGAGAAATTGATTTATGGCCAAGTAACCTTAGGAACTGGGCTAAAATCTCCTTCAGATATTTCGTTTGTTCAAGTTTCTTACGAATTTTACATATCCTGCCTATATACATTTCTTTTATCTATATGGCTCTATGTGGTTACCTGATATTGTTTTGTTTAATGCATTTATTTTTGCATGCATTTGCAGAAATTGCTTCTTAAATTACACTTGATTTTTTTGTTCCATAGCTATGTGTGTAAAGAGAATTCCAAATAGTGGACATAGCATAGTTTTGATCCCAGAGTAATGAAGATAAAATTAAGGTTTAAAATAGTTGCAGAACAACAAAAAATTGCTTATCTTTTATTGTTAAAAATCATTTCAGAGACCATTTTTTTAAATCAACATAGTGGACTGTTATGATTTGTGGGGTTGCAATCTTGACAAAACTCTGACTATTAAGATTTGGAGCAGAAATTGCAGAACGATGTGAGATGATGTCACAAGCTTGCATCAGGGTTTCTGTTTGGCAAATTCTGTTTGCGAGCTTTAGTCATTGCCATGTGTCGATAAACCATAAATAACATACTTTTGCAGTGTTTTCTCTAAGAAACACCTTATTAATGTTTCATGTCCTGACTTGTCACTTACTCTGTCCCAGTTTACTGCCTACTTAATTTGCACATCATTCTGCCTTTCAAAGTACAAATTTAAGTTCTCTTTATCCCAGTAATTATTGGTAGAAATAACCTCAGTGGAACAGAACATTGGTTGGCTCTTAGAGAAACTTAGATTAAATATAACGTTGTTAACCTAAGTAGAATAATTTATTTTATTTTTTTAAGGAGAATAATTTAGTACCTCTTTTATTTTTAAGGGGTTCTATCATTATTATTTTTATTGTTATTATTTTGCTTTTAGTCTGAAGATGATAATGAACTCTCAGAGAAAAGCAATATACATAAATAAAAAGGCTTTTATATTAAATGAAAAAGCCTTGTGTATAATGGAGGGAAAACTGGAAACTCTCAATTGTCATTTTAATAAGTAGTCTGAGATTATGTTCAAGTTATTATGTTACTGTATTCTTTCATAACATCTTATTTTCTAAGTTATTTGTTCAAAAGAAAAAGTGTATCCTTTTCTTAAAGGAAAATCATATCTAAGAGGCTCTGGGAAGTCTACTCATGTACCCAATTTTCTGTCTGAGCATTATTAATTTCCCTTGTCACTTAATTCTTTTGTTTATATTCAGCACTTCAGATGAAACATTTGAGTGCTTTGCTTAAACTCACTTATAATGAGCACGGTATTCCCCTAATCTTTCAGGTGTATGACACACATACACTAATTAGTATTCAATTCCATTTTCTTCCTTGTCTAGCTGAAATAAAAATTGAAATTGCCATTTTAAATTTACACACTCAATAGGCAATTATTGAAAGCACCACAATGTTTATAATAGGTTTTGGATTTAAAGGGTTAGTGTAATAAATACAGTTAAACAAAACCCTTTTCTCCCCATTTTCAAGTTTTTCTGACCTTATATTCCTTACCTACATTTTTTTATCCAACTAAGAAATAATCGTGACATTGAACATTGACTAGTTCATTAACATCTTGGAATGTCAATTTCTCTTTCTGAACAATGTATTAGAAATAACAACTTTGTATAATTATGGAACTATGTCTTGGATTATCTTATATAAAAATGTATTCCCTTATTTAATTCTTCTCTGTATCCTTTGATAACTAAGGTCTGAAGATGACTGCTCTTGATTTTTAAAGATAATTCTTTTATATTCCTTATTTTTCTTTTATAGATACATGTAGTAAAATAAATTTTTTTTTAATTTCTGAATTAATTTGTTTTATGCATATACATACTTCCTAGAAGGTATATACATTACATTTCCAGCTAGTCATTTATTCATCTATGCAACAAACATTTATTAAATGACTGTCTCCTCTGTAGTCTCTACTAAGCACTAGAAGAAAGGCAGCGCTTTCCTGGAGATGTTCTGAATCTAGGGGCACCTGGGTGGACAGTTGGTTAAGCAGCAGACTCTGGATTTCAGTTTAGGTCATGATCGCAGGGTCCTGGCGTTGAACCCTGCTTGGATCCTGGCGTCAGACTCCATGCTTAGCAAGCAGTCTACTTGAAGATTCTTTGTACCTCCCCCCCCCCTCTCAAATAAATAAATAAATAAATCTTAAGGGTGCCTGGGTGGCTCATCGGTAAGTGTCTGCCTTTAGCTCAGGTCATGATCCCCACATCCGGCTCCCTGCTAGGCGGGGAAGCCTGCTTTTCACTCCCCCTGCTTGTGTTCCCTCTCTTACCGTGTCTCTCTGTCAAATAAATAAATAAAATCTTGATAATAATAAATAAGTCTAAAAAAATGTTCTGAATCTAGGATATAGTAAACAAGGTAAACATAATAATATATATATACCTGGTCTTACATCATTGACTAACCCTTTCATTTGAACCATAACATTTTATTATATTTGAACAGCCTATTCTAACAAAACCTTTGTTAAATGGAAAAGCTAATTTAGCATAATATTTCTAGAACACGAGGAAAGGAATTGGCATTATACTAGGTATTATGTAGCTATATTATTACATGTTGATCCGGTTAGTAGGTATACAAAAGCGAAGCCATAATTTTCCTTTGAAAGTTAACTTACCAGTAGTAGTGTCAGTACAAGTATTTTATCACTGAGAAAAATAGGCTTTGATCTTTCCCTTTTAAATAATTCATTACTCTTTTAAAACATGTGAAAATGATCTTAATATGTTCCTTTTCTATATGCCACAAAAGTTTGTGTGGGGGGAGAAATTGTTACTTCTGAAACTTTAACGTGCACAGGAATCTTTTGGGTCACTGGTTAAAAAGAGAAACTTCTGAATTGCCTCTCAGACATAATGCAGGTCTCCGTCAGAGTACACTGAAAAAAAAAAAAAGAGGTCTCTGGGGTGTCTGGGTGGCTCAGTTGGTTAAGCATCTGCCTTGGGCTCAGGTCATGATCCCAGAGACCCCGGATCAAGCCCCACATCGGGCTTCCTGCTCAGTGGGAAGCCTGCTTCTCCCTCTCTCACTCCCCCTGCTGTGTTCCCTCTCTAGCTGTGTTTCTCTCTGTCAAATAAATAAATAAAAATCTTAAAAAAAAAAAAAATGTCTCATTGGCTCATAAAGCCTAGATTGGAACTGCCCGAGACACATTAAAAAATTAATAAATAAAATTAAAGTACTTTTGCTTGATAATCTGGGCACTTTGTTGTTGGAACTGCAAGTAGTAATAATTGGATGGGGTATAAAGAGAGGGAAGAATGGTGAAGAAAAATGAGAAAGGACAGTGAGAACTATGTGACCCACAAAAGTTCTCTAAACTGGATGGAGGCCGAACTGTGTGAGAGATCCTGGACAGAAGTGCAGCCAGCTTTAGCAGCAATTCATGACAAGGATTATTCATTAGTTATAAAATGTTTAAGAATTTCCAGCAACTACTGTTCCTAAGTGGCTCTAGATTCATTGTTTTTGGAAAATTTAAAATATCCCAAAGCAAGACTGTGACTTTTGTATTTCAAACAAAATAACCGTTACTACAGGATGTATGGGCCCAAATGATAATTATGTGAGTGCAAGTTGAGTTATAGGTTCATATTTCTGGAGTACACATTTCATACATTGTTTTTTTTTAGATCTTTGTGAATGGTAAGATAGAAAATGCTGCAAAAAAAAAAAAAAAAAACCAGAATAATCATCTATGTCATTTTAAGGCCTGTACGTGATGTGTGTGAAACTCGTTGGTACTTTTAGGCAGCTGGAGCTCCTTGAGATACAGAAACTCTCTTTAAAAACATAGACTTTAAGAAGTAGATTTTTCTTTCATTTTCAGGTTGTTTTCTAGTTACAGATCCTGAATTACATAGAATCTAATCCATCTTTACTACTTCTTCATTCAAGTAGAAAATGTTTTAGACTGTCTTTTTCCTTAAAAAAGCTACTTTCTTAGATCTGCCATCCATACTAAACACCTAAGAAGAATGACATCCGAACGTTAATGTGCTGCTGCTTCTAGTGATCTCTTTTTAGAAACGGTAATCCTAAATGGATAATTGCAATTTTTCTTTGTTTATTAGAAGTAACCTTGCATACATGGTTGTGTGTGTTTAAAAAAAATGTTACTTTTTTATTTTTAAAACCAAAAAGATACTTAACATTAAGAAAAATGACTGGATGTATCCGTACTGAAAATGAATATTTTTGGTCTATTTATTTGGCATGTATACTAATATATATTGCTTTCTGACGTGCTTTGAAGGATGTGTGTTGGATCTTAATTCCACATTCTATGAGCTGTGGAATATATGACTAACAATGTAGCAGTTGTTCTCTCATTTGAAAGAAGTTTATCTGGAATCTCTCCTCTTTGCTCTCAGCTGCTTCCTCTCTGACTTCCAGCACCCAGGGCTTCATTGACCTGGACTTCTTGCTGTTCCCCAGCTTTATCTGGCTGTCTTTTGCTGCTCTGCTTGGCACATACCCTTCCTGCTTCATCACTTCACCATCTACCAGGCTTCTTTAGATTCAGATCCTTCATTCCATTCCGTATAATATCTTTCCTGGAATTCCTGCTTTTTATCTCCTAAGATAGAAGTGACCACACTGGGGGTGTCCAGGTGGCTCAGTCTGTTAAAAAGCTGACTCTTGGCTTTGGTTCAGGTCATAATCTCAGGGTCATGAGATCAAGCCCTGGGTCACCTCCACACTCAGTGGGGAGTCCGCTTGAGATTCTCTTTCCCTCTCCCACTGCCCCTCCCCACACACCATGCACACGCTCTCTCTCTTTCTACCCCCAATATAAATAAATAAATATTAAAAAAAAAAAAGAAGTGACCACATTGTCCTTTTTCCCACTCTGCCAATTATATATGTTAGTCACCAGCAGCTAACATTCTCTATGGTCATTGTTTACCTTTCTCTCTCCTCCTATCCTGTAAGCCACTTAACAGTACGAATCACACCTGATTTACATCTATTTCCATAGCACCTTGAATAAAAAACAAAACAGATAGATGCAAATAAATTGACTGATAGAATAGAGAATATTGAACAAAGTAAGTAGAAGAGAGCCAGTGTCTGCTGTGTCAGGGGTTCTCTAGGAAGTCTGGTAATTAAGGCTTGAGTACCAAACACCAAAATTTTTATCTTCTCTTATCCCACTTAAGTGTTTCCTGAAATGCTGAAAACTAAATGTTTTATCTTCTTGCACATTTTTATAAATTTGTTATTATAGTCACACAAGAATTTGAAACTTTAGACAATGTTGATGCTAAAGTAACCATATCTTCTAAGATTACTTTGCCCTGGTAAAACAAGCTTTTAAAATACTAGTATCTCTCTAGCTTATGTAAACTTGTAAATTTTTTTTTAAAAGATTTTATTTATTTGACAGAGAGAAACACAGCCAGAGAGGGAACACAAGCAGGGGGAGTGAGAGAGGGAGAAGCAGGCTTCCCGTTGAGCAGGGAGCCCGACGTGGGACTCGATCCCAGGTCTCCAGGATCATGACCTGAGCCGAAGGCAGTCGCTTAACCAACTGAGTCACCCAGGCGCCCTAAATTTGTAATCTTTACCCTTACAGAAATGTCAACGACATACAAACTGTATCTTACTACTATTATTCATAAAATATAGAATGTAAAGAGTTATAGTTAACACAATTTTTAGCATCTTTAAACTCTGAGTAATAATTCAGTGAACCACCATATATACAAGACTGTTTGATTGTATTTGCCACACATTTTGGCTGTAAGGGAAACATTTTCAGCTTAACTTTTACATTTACAAAGGTTAAGACTTTAAGTGCCTTCTAGTTCCTTCAGTTCCCATTATCTTGTGACTATTACCAGAGTGATTTTTTTTTAGTATAGGATACTATTAAGAGTAAACTAGAGATAATCTGAATTAATAGAAAATAGGGACTTGCTATTGTCATGAAAAAAATAGAACAGTCAACATTTAGAATCTCTGGTTTTACGATGTACCCTGATCACATTCGTGGAACACTTAGTCCAGCTCCCTGTTCCTATCTCTCCACGTGACCATCTAGTCAGCCTCTGGGCTGTCTCTTCCCGTTTCTGGCACTTAGGACCAAAGGAGGGCAACTGAGTTCCAGTCATCTTTCAGAGTTTCTTATTGTAACTTGTCTCTTACGTTGCTTAATGCACGCCTCATAATCCTGTGATTGTGAATCCAGCTTCATCGAATGTGTTAAACTTTCTCGCGAGAACTGCCAATGGGAGACGTAGTTCACGGATAAGAGTTAGCCAAGGTCCAATGCAACAATTCTTCCTCAAAGGGCGAGGGCGGGCCAAGAGCGTCCACTGGAAGGCTGTCCTGAGTCCCTAGAGGTGAGAAATCCAGAGAAGCCAAAGGAAAAATGAGAGTCTGAGCTAAAGGTTGGATTGTCTCTTCATGTTTATCTTCTGTGAACCAGTGGGATTACTGTTGGATTAGGATGAAGGAATCCCTTCTTTCCACCGTACACACTGAACAAATGTGTTCTGCCCCAACACCTTACTGAAAACCCCCTTGTTTTGGAAATGTGACCAAGTACAGAGCCACCTAGCCTGATTCTGAAAGCTTTATTTTCTTGAGACAGTAATTATTTTGAAAGCATTTTGGTTTGGGGAAGTTCGTGGTTGTTTAAAACTAACTGAATGTGGTTAGGCTTAAGTTTGGAAAAAAGTTACTATATTCACCTATAGTTAGGTTACAAGTGAGTCTCATTACCAATAGTATTATATATATATTAGCTTTAAAATAATCTAACAGCTAGCACTGTATGCTGTTACAATTGCTTTACATATATTGACTACCTATTTCCACGTCATTGGTATTGTTCTTATCACCATCATTCAGATGGGGAAGTCAAGGCACAGAAAAAGAAGTTGTCCAAATTCACTAAAATAGTAAGTTGTGTGCTTGGGATTTATATAGGCAGCTTGTGTGAGAGGACAGCACCAACTACTCTTAACCTCTGTACTATCCTTTCTTTGACAGCTCTTGAAAGTTCTCTTTTCTTTTTTTTGAAAATGGAATGGGCACAAGGGAACCCAGCATTTTTTAAAGGTTTTATAAAGTGCCTGTTGTATCCAGTAAAATTTATATTTTCCCATGAACAAGCAATTCACCTCTAGCTGAGACAACAACAGTTCTCAAAATTCAACTACATAAAAATTACCCGGAGAGCTTTTTTTTTTTTTTTTTTTTTTAAGATTTTATTTATTTGACAGCGAGAAACACAGCGAGAGAGGGAACACAAGCAGGGGGAGTGAGAGAGGGAGAAGCAGGCTTCCCTCCAAGCAGGGAGCCCAATGTGGGGCTCAATCCCGGGTCTCCGGGATCATGACCTGAGCCAAAGGCAGTCACTCTACCAACTGAGCCACCCAGGCATCCCTAGAGGAGAGCTGTTTAAATATGTCTTCATCATTAGAGTTTCTGAGTTTGTGAGTCAGAGTTGGGACCTAGGGCACTACACAATGAACAGACAGTCCAGGCAGATTTTAATGTTGGTGATTTTGAGAAAAAAAGTAGTAATCACTACCCTAATGGAGCTCACACTAGTCTTTGTGTGAGAGACATACTTTCCCTCAGATGTGCCCCTTTCACTATTAGAAAAAACTTAAATAAATTAAGATATCAGAGAATAGTATATTGTTCTTCAAAATGAGACATTGGTGTGAAACATTTTAAAAGTAATGAATGGCATGGAGACATCACAAATCCAAGACCTAACTACCTAAGCTACTTTGTTGATATTTTATTACTGACCTGCCTATATCAATGTCTGCCATAAGTAGAATCCCCATTCTTCCATCAACTCAATATAATAAAGCTTAATTGTTTTAATAGGATTTTTGTCTATAACTTGAGGTCTTTAATAATTAAGTCATAATTAAATAGTAAAAAGATTGGGCGCCTGGGTGGCTCAGTGGGTTAAGCCTCTGCCTTTGGCTCAGGTCATGATCTCATGGTCCTGAGATCAAGCCCCAAATTGGGCTCTCTGCTCAGCAGGAGCCTGCTTCCCCCTCTCTCTTTATGCCTACCTCTCTGCCTACCTGTGATCTATCTCTCTGTCAAATAAATAAATAAAATCTTTTTAAAAAATAGTAAAAATATTTTTTTTTAAAAATCCACATCTCTGTAAGACCAGGCTTTAAATATTTTATTGTTTTTTTTAAATATTTTATTGTTAAATCTTCAGCTGGGTCTGAGGAGTCTTTAAGGAAGAAATATTTATTTTCTATGCAACCAGACTATAATGAAAACATCAAAAAGCCATTTCATTTTAATTATTAAAAGTGAATTGAGTGTATTCACCATTTTTGAAGAAGATGTTAAAGAAGTTATCCCACAGGGAGAGAAAACAGAATGAACAAAGTCATAAGGGAAGTGATAGGAGCACAGGGTACATCAGGGACTTGTCTTTACTGAAAAGAAGGGTACATGTAGGGGAATAGGAGGATAAAAGTTTGCAAAGGTAAGGAGACACCAGAATGTGGAAATATTTCAGTGTCCGGTGAGGGGGCACTTGAAGGTCATTGAAAGGTTTTCAGCAGGGTATTGACCGGGTCAGAACTGGAGTTCAGAGGTTGACCTGTCAGTGGGATGTATTTGAGAACCAACACAATGCCAAGTGTTTAGAAGGAAGTTAGTAAAATTTCATCAAATAAACATTGTGCTTAATGCAGGGACAAGCCTAGAAGCAGGCATTCCAGTTAGGAGGCTTTTATAGCTAACTGCCCAAGGAGAACCTGAATTACAGTAGCAGCTGTTGAAATAAAAATAAAAGATTAAATTGTAAAAGGGCTTGAGGGTTCAGGACTGATGACTGAATTGTGTGTTAGAAAAGAGGAGGAAGGAAAAAAAATCTGAGAAAAATTGAACTCTGGGGTTTTGAGCTTAAGCGTGATTTTGGTACCATTATGAGAAATATAGAAATCAGGAAAAGGAGTTGGTATGGTTGGAAAATGATGAATAAATTTTGAGTCTTTTTTTTAATTATCTTAAAGATTTTATTTTTGTATTTGCCAGAGAGAAACACAACTAGAGAGGGAACACAAGCAGGGGGAGTGAGAGGGGGAGGAGCAGGTTTCCCACTGACCAGGGAGACTGAAGCAGGACTCAATCCCAGGACTCCAGGATCACGACCTGAGCCGAAGGCAGATGCTTAATGACTGATCCACAAAGGTCCCCTTATTTTGAGTCTTAATGTTTGATTTAATTAGAGAAAATCCTAACAGTGTCAAGCCTAAAGTTGGAAGAGTGATTGTTTGCTACTCTGTACAGATACTAGAAATAGATTAAGTGGGCACCACTGCCATGAAACATTTTCTTATCCTCACTGGCCACTTGTGGGTCACATGGCCACACCTAGTGGAATGGAAATTAAAGTAGTGTCCATTTAGAGTTGAAATAGATAGTTGAGGGATACCTGGGTGACTCAGTCAGGTAAGTGTCTGCCTTCAGCTCAGGTCATGGTCTCAGGGTCCTGGGATCAAGCCCTGCATCAGACTCCCTGCTCAGTGGCAAGTCTGTTTTCCCTTTCCCTCCCTTCTGTGACCTCTCTTGCTCTTATGCTCTCAAATAAATAAATAAAAATCTTAAACTGGAGGACAGTGGCAGAAGGAAAGCAAATGGGAACTAGGGTAATCTAGGGAGGGAAACGAAACAACAGAGACTTTGGACACAGAAACAAACTGAGGGACTTGGAGGGAGGGGGGTAGAGGGATGGGAGAGCCTGGTGGTGGGTACTGGGGACACCTAAAGCGTGGAGCACTGGGTGTGGGGAATGGGGAATGAATCTTGGAACACTGGGAAAAAAATTTTAGTAACAATAAAAAAAAAATGAAAAAAGAAAAAGAAAAAAAAAATCTTAACAGAGAGAAATAGATATTTGGGGGGACAGATAGAAACCCTAAACTGAAGTGTCTTCCCCAAATGGTGAAAGCTTCTTTCTCTTCCAGTTCCATTCCCATCGAAACCATTTATAGACAACAGTTTACCTGGGAGCACCAGTGTGCAGGACCCTCAGGAAGAAAAGAACTGACCTTTGAGCTTCAGAATAACTGTAGCTATTCCGTATGAATGCCTTGTTCAGAGCATTTCACTTCCATACCATAGATTGGTTCCATTTTCTCCATGTATTTGTTTTTAATGTTGTTATTGCTGTGGCTGCTGCTGTTTTCCCCAGAACTGACATAGTTAATTAAAATAGTAGCCATTTCAGCCTTGCGTTGGTGTACTTAGTATAGATTGTTTTATTGTGTTGTGATTTTTGGTTCTTAAAAAAAATGAAAATAAAGATCTCTCTTTTTTTTCCTACAAATGGGCTCTCAAATTTCTTCCATCTATTATATATTCAATGCTTAAGTGGCTTTGAAGTATTTTTCCTGACTTCATAATACATAGGCTATATTTTCATTTCTCAGATTTAAAAAACCATGTTAAACCCAGGTCTCCTTAGTTTATTACTATCATTAGTGCTGTTAAGAGATAATAGTGCTGAATTTCAGAAGTAGATGTGAATTTTGTAACTTAGTTTTCCTAGCGGGAGCCCAACCTAAGCCAGTATTTTTATATAAGAACAGCTTTCAAGAAGCTCTTAAACTGAAATGTGATTATCATGCAGAACAAAAAAATAAAGACATTTTAACATTAACCAGTGGATCTTAGCTTTCCTTTTCTTAGGAGCACTAATCCAGATTTGGAAAGATGTACATAAATGTTGAAAGAAGAGTACATAATCTAATTTTTTTTCAGGATGTTTTTGTTAGTTTCAGATCTGTTGGAGATAAACTAGTATTTGTTAAGCAGCTACTATTTGCAGAGAACCGTTTGGGCAACAAACAAATTTTTTGTGCTTACGTGGAGCTTATCTAAGTAGATAAAGCATTTTAAATTACCTTATATGGAAATGTTCTACTTCACTATCTGGACATTTGAGAGGGAAAAAGCTATTCGATTTAATTAATGAACAATTGAATTCTTAACTATGTGCTTTGGGAAGAGTGGAAAATTTCCTATGTGAGTTCCAGCCACATGGGACTTTTTTGAAGCATACTCCCTTCTGCTTCCCCAAGCTTAGAAAAAACATCTTTGAAAGTGACCTCCAACTTCATTTAATTCAATAAATTCATTCATTTAGTATATTCACTGAATATTTTCCATGTGCCAATTACTGTTCTAGATGCTGCCCTCTTAAGGAAGCCTTCTTTAACTCCACCCCTCACCTGTGGTTCTCCTAATACATGTTCCTTGGTATTTTGTTTTTTTCTTCTCTAACACTTGTCAAGCTTATACTTAAAGATGGTATCAGAGATTATTTTATGAGGTAAGCTGCTTGAGGGTAGGGGCACTATCTGTTGTCTCACCAGTCTTTACGACTAAATCTTTAATAAATAAGAATAAAATTGTTGTCATAGTCAATGTCCTAAATAAAAGTTCCATTTCCCTTTAAAAATGTATTACTTAAGTATAGTTGACATACTGTGTCCTATTAGTTTCAGGTGCACAACATAGTGATTGGACAATTTCACACGTTATACAATGTTCACTATGATTAAGTGTACTCACCATCTGTTACCATATGATCTTCTTATGATATTATTGACTGTATTCCTTATACTTTTCATCTCCATGACTTAATTATTTTATAACTGGAAGTTTGTACCTCTTAATCACCTTCACCTATTTTTCCCATTTCACTATGTTCTCCCCTCTAGTGCCACCAGTTTGTTTTCTGTATTTATGAGTCTGTTTCTGATTGTTAACTTGTTCATTTGTTGTGTTTTTTAGATTCCACATATAAGTGAAATCATATGATATTTTTCCTTCTCTGACTGACTTAACCCACTTGACACAGAATACTTTCTAGGTCCATCCACGCTGTCACAAACGGCAAGATCTCATTCTTTTTTATGGCTGAGTAATATTCCATTCTATATATGTCATATATGACACATTTTATCTCTCCATTCTTCTCTCAGTGGATACTTAGGTTGCATAAGCAGTTATATTCTATGGTAAACAATATGGTATTTAAGATCAGTGTTCTGGATTCAACTGGCCACTGTCATTTTGAATACAGTTACTTAACCACTCTAAGACAGAAGTCCTTTATAGATAAAGTGACAACAGAAATAGAGTGGCCTCTTAGAATTATTTTGAGGATTATATGATAGCTGTTTACTTACATGTTGACCATATAGCAAGTAACTAGTAAATGTACATTCTTGCATATTCAAGAATATTTGAGCATTTTATCCCAGACTTTTAATTGTCTCCCTATACCTTTTCATCTGTTTCTATAACAAGAGGATAGGAGGCTAAACAATTTTTACCTCAAATAGTTTTATTCTGTAAGATTCTATATATTCTATATAAAGATATGTTCTTTCAGGCTGTATTTCCCAACCTCCCATTCTACTAGCTGTGACCACATGACTCACAAGGGGCCGAAGGTATACAAGCAAAATGTCACATGGCAGTTTCTGGGAGCCTTCCTTAAGATAGAGTACCCACCTGCCCTCTTCATCCCTTTCTCCATTTTGCTGCTGAGAATTCAGATGCTATCATCTTGGACAATGAGATCAAGGTTACATAAAGTGGCAACAAGCTAGAAGGTTCTGGGGGCTCTGATGTATCAGCCCCTTCTGCCTATTGTATGTTTACACAAGAGAGAAGACAAGTTCTATTTCATTTAAGCCACTGTTAAGTTGGGGTTTTGTCACAGCTGAACCAAATCATACTTATTATGAGTCTGTTGATAGCAGGTTCAATCTTATATCCAAGGCAGAATGTTTTAATGCCATAATGATAATGTTTAAGTATTATATGTAAGTGCAAAGGGATTCATATAAAATGAGACTTACAGAGCAGATAAGTTTTCAGATCACTGCAGTGGATGAAAGAGGCCCTTCAAGTGGACAGACATAACAAAAGAAGAATTACCTTTTTGTCCAGCCACACCAGACCTCTCCTTATCCCTAAGCACAGTGGATGCTCCGCCTTTTGCACTCTCTCTCTTTCTGTGAATCTTTGATGACCATTCAGTCCTGGTATGTGACCTTGGGCAGTCCCCCTAACATTTCTCCACCTTGGTTTCCTTTTGCCAATATTAATTGATATTCTCTTTATGTTCATGACAAAGCATTTGTGACAGGTGCAAAAATCTTTTCTGCTTTTACATTTCCCACTCTATCTGTCATTGTGTTTGTACATTAGAGACATGCAAGAAATAATGGATGAATTAAATCCATTTAATGATTATATAGAGACATAAATGCACATGTGATAATAATCAGAAATACAACTGGAAAACTAAGCTGTACAATGTCATAGAAATTTGTGCAGACTACAGTGAGAAAATACATGTTTTGGGTAAAAGGGAAAAGCCACTGAAGGTCTGAAAACAGTGAAGTGATTTAACAAGGGAAAAATCTATAGTTCAAAGTACCAAAAAAAAATCAATTTTATTTTAAACTATAATTTAGTTTGCCTAAATTTGCCTTTACAAATGATACAATTAGTACCCTTTTAAGAGATTTCCTAATTACCATCATCTGCTCAGCAAAACTATTATTTTAAAATAATGAGATATATTCTATTTTCTTCCTCATAAACTACAAATAATGTTTTCCTATATAGAAATGTCTTGTAGTGTTGAAACTGTGTTTCTTTGAAAACATGGAAAAATGTTTCCATGTTTTTAAGGAGTGCTATTGGACCAGAGTGCTGCGTGGGGAGTAGATTTTATTTTTTTGTGATCGGTTTTGTTTTTTATGTATTCTTCTCCTTACTTCTAATGGAGAAGAAATGACCAAAAGCCCCCCATCATCTTTCCCTGTTGGCCCATACAGAAGATCAGAATGGTTCAATTAATTTCTTATGGTTAATATAAAGAACAAATAAAATAGTGTGTCATGTGTATAAAAGAACTTTAAAAAGTAAAATTAAAGAAATAGTCTTGTGTGCCTAATCAGTGTGAATTAAATAATCATTTTTGTTCTTTTTATTATTTCTCCACATTTGGAAATGAAAGGTTTAGTTTCTTCCCTGGAAAAAAAAAATGGTAAGAATAACAAACAATCATCAAATGCTTAAAGATGCTAGGTAGGTAAGGGTAACATCATCTTTAATATTTAGACATTCCTAGGGCACCTGAGTGGCTCAGTCAGTTAAGCAACTGCTTTTGGGCTTAACCCTAGGATTAAGCCCCGGATCTGGCTGCTTAAGTAAATAAAATCTTAAAAAAAAAAAAAAAATACTCAGGTAACTCTTTGAATTAGGTAACACCTCATTACCATTGTATGGATAAAGAAATTCTGATTTACAGGGGTTAAAAAACTAGCTCCAGGCCATGTCAGGAAGTATAATGGGTCACACACACATTACCAGCCTGGCTTTTCAAAAACAAACATCTTGCTATTAAGTGTGGTGATCTAATTCTTCCCTGAAGAAATGGAAATTCTGTTGTTCCTTCTAGTATCTTCTGATACAGACAGGCAATTTGGGGTCTTCGCAGTCCTTTTTGCTGATCAGCACCCAGGAAGGAGGGGTCTGCACATCCTACAGATGTGTGGAACAGGACTCCCCGTTCCCAGGCTTTGCTTTTCTTCCTTTCTTATCTTTCCATGATTTTTATAGCACTGCTGTTCTCCCTGACACCGAATACTAAGATGTTCCAATCTCAGTAAGTCTAGTCCCAGATGTTGGTTTGTTGTGAAAAACTCTGACCTCAAATTTCAGGATATATTTGCTCATAAATGTATTCAAAATGTTGCAACAGTTTAGGGCATTTTATCATTTCATGTATTATTCAAAAATGATTAGATATTTAAGGATAGGACCCATACCTCCCATAGAAATATAGTGAAAATTACAAATTAATCCTTGCTATAGAAATTCATAAGCAAGCAGAAGAATCAAAAGATATTACTTGCTTCTTCTACGGTGACTTCAGTCTACACCGCAATAAATCTTTTGTATTTGGTGACATTTTAAAAGAGTATGGAATACTGCTGATGTGTTTCTGATTTGGTTCATTTTAAAAACATATTTTCAGCGTGTCTGAAATTAGATAATCTGGTCAGCCCACTTAGTAACATGCCTAGCACCTACCTTTAGGTCTAAAGTAACAATTTCATCATAAGGAGAAATAACCAAACTAAACAGTTTAGTTTGTCTATTTATACAAAATTTTTGAATCATGGAGTTCTCAAAAAAACCCCAAGAAATTGAAGTCCATTTTATTATTGTTCAAGGCCTATGCCGATATATTCCAATATGACAATACAATTAACTTCTGAAATATAGTTTTTAGTTTTATTTTTGAAACACAGATGTAAGATTGTACTTATTTAGACTAGAATAAAGCCAGAAGAACACAAAGAATATAGAAAGTTATTATTTGATAATCGGTACTACATCTGTGTCCCAGAGCTTTCCAGTCTGGCTGGTTAGCCCTCTTACTGCTTTTTTGGGTTAATTCATTCATATTGCACAATGCTAGAAAATAATATCCTAGAAAACTTGCCATCTTTTTTTTTATTGTTACTTAAATTTTTTCCCCAGTGTTCCAAGATTCATTGCCCATGCCCCACACCCAGTGCTCCATGCAATAGGTGCCCCCAGTACCCACCACCAGGCTCTCCCATCCCCCCACCCCCGCCCTCCAAGTCCCTCAGTTTGTTTCTGTGTCCAAAGTCTCTCTTGTTTCGTTTCTCTCCCTGGATGACCCTACTTCCCATTTACTTTCCTTCTCCTACTGTCCTCTACATTAACCCTTATGCACCTCAAGTAAGTGAAACCATGTGATACTTGACTTTCTCTACATCTTTTTTGCTAGAGCATATGTTTACTTTGTAGACCTTTTCCTTCAATACATGAAAATGAAGATTATCATGGTATTCTGCTTCCCACAAGTAGTTTTAAGTTTTTATTATGTGATATTTGGTTTTGTCTTGATGTTTAATTGATCCCATGTCAGCTTTTAAAATTTAAGGGCACTTGTTGTTCCTACCAATAATATCTTCCTAAATGGAAATGTATAGAATGTTCCCAACTTGGAAAGTCTTCTGTTCCCATTGTTGTTGTTTGCATGCTACAAATAATAAATGAATTAAGAAAAATCAAGGGGCACGTGGGGGTAGTGCTTTCTTGTCCTACGAATCCTTCCCTGTCCTGAATAGGGATACTGGCATCAGGGGACTCTCAGTTCCAGCTAAGACAATATGTAAAGTAATTAGATATCTGTTTTTCTTATTTTTGTTTATATCTATATTGTTATATTGATTGACTAAGCACTGTCCCCAGTCCCATTCACTTTGAAGTCCATCCAGTGAGGTGGTTAAACCAGAGGAGAGCATCCACACGTGGACCCTGCAAGGAAATTCCTCCCACAGAAGAGCTGTTGCCACCTACAGGAATGTAAGAAAGTGAAGTCTTGCCCTTAGCCTCCCCTACCCTCTCCCTTTATAGCCTACTCACTTGGGCCCCTGTGCTTAGGCATCAAGGATTTTTTTTTTCCCTTTTGGGTAGCACCTCATGCTTCTCTAAAAATGGAGGTTAGCAAAGTTACCGTATTTCCATTATCTCTAAGGTATTTTTATTGGCGTTAGCATTCCTATTTATGTCTTGACATCATTTTCTCTTTTTAATCCTCTGGTTTCTTCTCTAACTTCTCCTATGTGTGCTTCATGGTTTCTCTATTTTTCTCATTCCTCCCTCCCTCCCTCCCATCTTTTTACTGAATCTCTTCAGTTGACGGACTTTTTATAAACAATGACTCCTTTAATTTTTGCCCTAGCTGTATGAAGTAACCAAGAAAGAGACAAAAATCTAAAATTCAGAGCATATGAATTAAAATCTATACTTCAGACCATAGAACTTTATTTATGAGGGTTCTACACTCCCTTTATCTATACTATTCCATTGAATTTAATATACAGGTAGAAGTCTTTAAACAAAAGAGCCACAGTTCAGTTGACTTCTGAATGTGAAACTGTACGTATCAGAGCATGAGGAAAGTCTACCCACACCAAGTACCGAGAAAGATGAGTACAGTATAGTGAGTCCATTAGAAACAGGTGGTGGAAATACAGAGGAAATGGTTATGCTAGGCCAGAACTCTTGAAACAACCACGAGATTACACCCATGACAGCGCCTTGCTTCTGTTGTGTGCTGTTTAGTGAATGAGAATTTTCACTTTGATTGGAAGATTTAAGGTGCAAGGAGTCATAAAGAGATTATTGTTTTAGGTCTGTTCACATGTGTTCTTTTCCCATCTCTCTTTTTTTTTTTTTTTTAAGATTTTATTTATTTATTTGACAGAGAGAAACATAGCAAGAGAGGGAACACAAGCAGGGGGAGTGAGAGAGGGAGAAGCAGGCTTCCTGCCAAGCAGGGAGCCCGATGTGGGGCTCGATCCCGGGTCTCCGGGATCATGACCTGAGCCAAAGGCAGTCACGTAACCAACTGAGCCACCCAGGCGCCCCTTCCCATCTCTTTTTAAAGAAGACAGTTAAATTAATTGAACAGATGTCAAAGCCTGGCCAACACTCAGAATAGTGAAGGATAGTTGAGAAACCTTCTTATTTGGAGCTTCAGAATAAATATTTGGTTAGCTAATACAAACTGATTAAAAAAAACATTTAAATTATGTTTTATGTTTCTTGGATGACCCACACTCATAAAGCATTAATAATACTTCAGTTCTTATTTCTTTGCTTAAACCTACTGGTGAAGTTATTCAAGTGTAGAATCCAGATATTAATATCTTCGATAATACTTCTATTAATATCTTTGATAATAGTCCTATTTATCATTTCTCCCAGTGTTATTGTTTGTTTTCAGTAATTTTTCTTTCCAAGGTTTTACAAAGCTTTTTCATGTTTTCATAGGCAAAAAAAAACCCTCTCCTTTCCCAGTTACATTTTAGCAATATGTTTGATTAAATTACATAATTAAAATAACAAGCACAACTTGAAAAAAGTTTGGAGAACAAACACAACTGACCCATGGTTAATGTGTAGGTCCGCTGGCAAGAACAAGGATGGTGGGCTGGACCGAGAACAGCCCCAAAGTGCCGAAAAGTGTAGAGCAGGGAGCATGTTTAACAGTGGGAATGGAGAGCATCAGTTGACTTTGTTTTTGGTGATATGGAGGTTGCTTAAGGGAAATTCTGTTACAGCAACTAGGACCAGTCCTGTCAAAGCTGTAAGTTGTATGCTGTTGCTTTTCTGAGTTGTTCCTTTTTTTTTTTTTTTGAAGATTTTATTTATTTATTTATTTGACAGAGAGAAACACAGCCAGAGAGGGAACACAAGCAGGGGGAGTGAGAGAGGGAGAAGCAGGCCTCCCGACAAGCAGGGAGCCTGATGTGGGGCTCGATCCCGGGTCTCCGGGATCATGACCTGAGCAGAAGGCAGTTGATTAACCATCTGAGCCACCTAGGCACCACCAATGAGTTGTTCCTTTCATCTTGATGTACTTCCAACAAATTCCTTCCTCCTTGGGCATATTCCTGGTGCTTCCCACCACCAACGTCTCCACAGAAGATGTGAAAGAGGGGTTCAGTAAAATATATTAATAAGATAATGTAAAGGAATAGAGGAGTTCCAGTTCCCTGTCATTTTTAAGGAGAAGCCTCTGGTGATAATGTTCCTGTGGTTTTTGTTGTTGTTGTTGTTTAACCCCTGAGTAACAGTCTTTATAATCCAAATATTTAAAACTGCCTGGGAGGCTCAAGTTATTTCTCATATCACACAAAACAGAAGCTTACTTGTATTCCAAGACCCTCCCCAAAAGCCCTCCTAGGAGGATTGTCTTCACTGTGAACTGTGCATGCTTAAATGACGTTGATTATGAACAATAATATGAATTGGAAAAAATATCATTGACAAATATAACAGTTTAAACGCTTTCAGTGCAAAACCATTATTTGGAAATTTTAAATAAACATCTATACTCACATACTTGCAGATACTTAGTATTAGGAAAAAAAAGCTAATTGAACATATGGGTTTTTTTGTGTCACCACCAGAGGTAGAATGCTAGTACATAAAATAATATCTCTGTTAAGATGAAAGCATTGTGAATAATGACAATTTACAATTTTAGGTTTTCTAATTTCTCTAATTACATATTTTATTTATAATAATCATATGATGTTCAAGTGAAATATTCATTTTTTGAAATTGAACGGTGTTTATAGTTTGATTGTTCTTCCTTTAAGTGTGTTTTTCTCTTAGTTTAAGGGTGAATGTATGCATAGCTAATCTACAGTAACAGCAAATTCCTCATGTCATATTTTTAGCAATTCTAATGATGGGATATATGTGAGTCTCACCCTTCTAGCATATCCTTTTATTACTTAGTCTTTCACCTGATGCTTTTATTTATATGATAATCTATAACCCTCATCACTAAAAGGAGAAAGTAATACTTCAGAAATTTCAATTCATTACCACTTAGTAATCGATTTAAACAAATTGCCTCTTTTATGCAAATTATGAAAATGTTGGTATATATAATGCTTTCTATAAAATATCACTATTATGTAAGTAATATATATTTACATAATACTCTGATGTGATATGCTATTTAACCTTTGATTCTGCATTTTTTCATAGAAACTCATGAAGTGGGGCACCTGGGTGGTTCAATCAATTAAGCATCTGCCTTGGGCTCAAGTCATGATCCTGGAGTCCTGGGATGGAGCCCTGCATGGAGCTCCCTGCTCAGTTGGGAGTCTGCCTCTCCCTCTGCCCTTTACTCTCCTTGTGCTTTCCCTCTCTTTCTCTCTCTCTCTCAAATAAATAAATAAATATCTTTAAAAACAACAAAAAAAGAAACTCACAAACTACTGCTGTGTGTGGCTCGATAATTATGAAGTAAATAACCACCAAGGGTTTGATTATTAGCATGATTTTCCTAAGAATAAGCTATGAATCAGGCATTTATTTTTCTATTTGCTGATTGACCTTATTAAATTAATTAAATGAGGAGACCATTTAATTGAGTTGGCTTTAATGTATTAACAGTCTAAATAAGCAAACCAAAACCTAAGTCTGTAATGACTTAAGGTTAAGAAATCAGAACCTAAGGACAACCAATCACAAACAGCTAACTAGTCTTTTCCAAATAACATAACTGGTAAAGCTATAGCCAATCAAATAATCTCCTTGCTTTGCTTCAGCCTCTTCCCTATGAAAGTCTTTTTCTTAAGCCCTGTTGCCAGAGCACTCCTAACCACTGCTGGATTGGTGCCCCATTTAAATTGATTTTTGCTCAAATGAACTCTTAAAAAAATGTTAATATGCCTCAGTTCAACTTTTAACAATCTTCAGTTGGGAAATGCTTCCTAAAGTTTCCTCAAAAAGGAATTCTTCCTCTTCCACTTCCCAAGCAGTACAACTTTTAAAAACTTGAATACTTATTTTTTCAATTAAATAAAATAATAATGCAATTCCTTTTACAAACTGTGTTTGTTTGCCGTTTGTTTGGCTTATTGTTATGTGGTGATTCCAGCTACCAGTCAGACTCACACTTGAACATACTACTGAAGTATATCACAACTCCTGGTAACAAGCTTGAGGTAGAGAAAAAACAATTAGCTATTCATAAAAGTACTTTTAAAGCCAACTTATTTAATACTGACTTTTGCCTAAATTACAACCATAAATAATTTGAAGTATGTTATTATATAATAAGTATGTTTGAAATGCTTCTGCACTGTATTTTATACTAGGTAATGAGTCCAGAAAATCCTTTTGCATGTAACCGGTACTGTTACATGAGATGGCCATAAGTCATTTTCCTTGAGAAGAGAGGAGTAAATGGGAGGAACCAATGATCCCTTCCCCCACTTAGGATATCATTTGCCAGCACTGATTTGAGGATGAGTCTCCTTATTTCTTTGTGCTGTAACTCAGTCCACAACTTCCTTCCCATTCTCCTTCCCTTACAGAAACCCAGCCCAGTAGAGCTGATGTGTAACATGTCCTTGCACCTTTCCTATGTTGATTTAGGCAAGTGAGTTATTGGAAAGTGTGTGACATTATGTTGTATATGTGTGTTTTTAAATTTATGTGAATGGTATTGTATATATTTCATTGTTCTTTTTCACACATTCTTATGTTTGTTAGATAGCTGTGTATAGATCCAGTTTATCACTTTTGACTCAGAAAGTATGGCTCTGTGTATGTGTGCGAGACTACAGAACACATGCATGCATGAGCACACACATACAGTTTATATTTTAAATCTTTTAAACCTTAAGTATATTCACTTAAACTGCCTTCTTTGCTAACATAAAAAATTCTGCAGTAAATATTTGTGTGCATTTCTCATTCAACACTTAGGCAACAATTTTTCAGAGTGTAATACTCAGAAATAGGTTGCTTAATTTTGCTAACAACTAACAGTTTGAAGTAACTATACCCATAATCAGCAAAGGAATACTTCACCAATACTTGCTATTATCTTACATTTTTATTTTACCAGTCTGTTGGCTATAAATTACTATCTTTTATTTAATTTGCACTTAATTAATAGTGAGAGTTTGGCTATTGCTATTACCTTTTCTCTGAATTGCTGTTTAAGATCCTTTGCTTCATGTTCTATTGGTTTCTTCATCTTGTGTGTGTGTGTGCATGTGTGTGTGTAAAAATACTTTTTATATTTAGATTAGTGCTTCTCAATTACATGTGAGTTCACATATCCCTTGTGGAAGGAGGGAGTCCCAGCCCATTCAGGAGCTTCATAGGTCAACACTAGTTCCATAATAATGCTAAGGCTTTCTTTACCATTTTCACTGTGTTAATATTTGCACTGATGCCATGAAACAACAGTGTGTAAAACTGCTGGTTCCTTTGCACAAATCAAAAGAGTAGCACCAAATGGTACTAGTAGTCATTTTAACCATCTCCATCGTGCACAGTTAGGGGTAAAAGATTCAAAGAAATTCATTTGATGTAAGAATGTCCTTGATGAAGCATTAGGATCATCAATTTTATTAAATGTCGATCCTTGCTGTGTCTTTAATATTGTGCACCATCAATGGGAATTACACAGAAAGCACGTATGATGATTATGTCAAGGAAAAGCATTTGGGAGATTGTGTGAGCTACAAGCTGAACTACCCCCCTCCTTTTTATTTTATTTTTTAAATTTATTTATTTTAAAGAGAGAGACAGTGAATGGGGGAAGAGGGAGAGAGAGAATTTTAAGTGGACTCCACCCAGCACAGAGCCCAACACAGGGCTCGATCCCACAATCCTGAGATCATGACCTGATCTGAAATCAAGAGTCTAACTTTAACCAACTGAGCCACCAGGTTTCCCCAACCCATCTTTTTTTAAATATGATGTTTACTTTTAGGAACAACTGACAAGCTGTAACTGTTCATATCCGGATATTTGGCAGATATTGCCTTGAAAATGTACAAAGTAATCCTGCTTCATTAAGGAACATAGTTGACAGCATTTGCTGCTAGTGATACAATTTGAAATTTCAAGTGAAAATTAGACTTTTGGAAAAAACATAAGCACCAACATAAGTTGAGAGCTTCTAATACTTAAAGACTTTTCTGATAAAATTGGTGGTGATCTTAATGTCACTTTCTGATATTATATAATAAAATGTATTGATATTTAGAGACTCTCCATAGCTCAATGAGACCATATTTTCCAAATGGCCATTGCATGATGATACAAAACCATGCCTAGGTAAAATATATATTTAAAGTACAAGGTAAACCAATGGATTTTAACTTAAATATAAAAAATTCACTGGTAGATTTCAGTTTCCACACTGCAACTAAAATTTAAACTATTGTCAAGTTTTGATGTGCTAACAAGGAAGAATATGCATGTTATCTGCAAAAGTTATTAAAATAGTCCTTCCTTTTCCAACTACATATCTGTGTGAAGCTGCATTTTCTTTATTTACTTAAGCCAAAAAATATCTTGTGATAGATTGAAGGCAGCAGCAAATATGAGAACCTACCTGTCTTCTCTTAAGCTACATATTCAAGAGATTTGCAAAAATGTAAAATAACCTTTCAATAAATTTTTAGTTTGGGACAATATAATTATCTTTAGAAAAATATGTTCTTTGTGTTAAAATGTATTTTATTATTGTTATTTTAAAATTATTAAGTATTTTTAATTTTTCAGTTCATTTTTAATACAATAAGTATATATATATTATATACTCCATATACTACTATATTAATATATATAGTATGTGTGTTTATATACATATCTTGCAATACTGTGTGTGAGTGCATTTGTTCTTTGAGTCCTTCAATAATTTTTAAGAGTAAAGGAGTCTTGAGACCTAGAAGTTTGTGATCTAGTGTATTAAACAAGCCCCTGTTGGTGTTTGACATTACCACTCTCTCCTTCCAAGTTGTCACCTTTCTATTAGTGTTACCTGGAATGTACTTGGTTGAAAAGAAACCTTTACATTTTTTAAAGGTAGCCAATTCCATTCTCCACTTCACATTTTGTGTTTTTCTGGTCTCCTTAAGATCAGCTTCTTAAACTCTAAGGTCACAAAAATATGTTTCTACATTTTCTTCTATGAGATGAATAGTGTTACTTTTCACATTTGGCCCTTAATACATTCCAGTCTAACCTCATTTTTTTTCTATATAGAGTATCAATTTTCCCAACACCATTTACTAAATCTGGCCTTTCCCCTCTGACTAAAGCTTCCTCAAGTGTGAATATATGTCTGGCTTCCCTCTTCCATTCCAATTAGGTATTTTTCTGTATCTAGATTAGCACCACATT
The DNA here is from genome assembly GCA_004023965.1 of Spilogale gracilis. Classification (NCBI taxonomy): domain Eukaryota; kingdom Metazoa; phylum Chordata; class Mammalia; order Carnivora; family Mephitidae; genus Spilogale; species Spilogale gracilis. Next base: position 42,143 of record PITA01007021.1, on the reverse strand, counting down.
ATTTTTAATTAAAATGGTCTTGAGATGTCTTAATAGATGGCAAATTCCCCTCATTTTTCATATCTTTTCTGAGACTCCTCTGGGTATTTATAATGAAAATTTGTTTTTCTACATATAATTTAAAATAAAATTATAGATTTTTAAAATAAATTTATCATAACAGAATACTGTCCTGGATTTTGATGAAAACTGTGTAGAATTTACAAACAAAATTCAGAGAACAAATGTATGATGCTGTCTCATCCATTAAAATGTATATGGTCTTCTGTTATGTCTTTTGGTTAAAAAATATTTTCCATAAGGTCATATTAATTGTGTATTAACTTTCTAGATATTTTCTAGAATCACTTAATTTCTAGATATTTTCTAATTCCTTTAACTATTAAAAATAACATCTTATTATCAATCTTTTATTTTTACTTTAATGTATTTATATTTTGAATCAGTAAGACATCACATACTTCAAGTTTTGAAAGACACAAGAATATATACAGTACTGTCGAAGTTATTCTTACCTCTTCTCTCCCCAAGCTGTTTACCTTCTTTTGAAGACACCACTGTTAACCGGTTTTTTGTTTTTGCCCTCAGAGACATTATAATCCTGTACAAGAAGATATGTATGTGTATTATTTGTCCTTTACAGTATTGTAAACAGAAGTATGCCACATACATTGTTCTGTTGCAAACATCTTGCTTTTTCCATATAATTTCCAGATAATTGTAGGTACTCTTCTTTGATACCACACCAAAACTTGACAAGCAGTAATTTCTCAAATCCTATGCTAAGAGCTCTCTTTTTCTTTCTCTCTCTCTCCCTTGCCCTGTTGCTCTCTTCCTCCCACCTTCCCTCATTCTTGTTCTTTTTCTTTACAACTGAACAGTGTTCCATTTTCTGGACTTTTCCATAATGAAATGACTTAGAACCCTATGGATAGACATTTTAAATCGTTTGAAATTGTGTTCTGTTATACACAGTGCTGGAGGGAACAACTTTATACCTACATGAATTTGCCTATGCATGATTATACTTGCAGGCTACATGCTTAGAATGAAATCTCTGAGTTTAAGAAAATGTGCAGTTGTCATTTAATTTCATGTCACTAAATTGATAGAAGTCTTTCATAAAAGACTGCCATTTATATGCCCACTAGGAATGTTCAAGCTTTCCTGTTTCCTTACACTTTAACTAATACTGTGTAATATTGTGTAAATTACAGTATCTTGGGGTAGACTTAATTTAATTTGTATTATGAGTAAGATTATCTTTTCATATGTTTAAGATCCAGACCTGTTTCTTTTGATGTCAGCTAACCAAATCCCTTGCCCCTGTTTTTTGTATTGAGTTGTTTGTGTTTTACCTATTAACAGATAAGATCTCCAAACTTCTTTGATTAATCAACTCTGTCTTATGATATGATTTGGAAAACATTAATCCCAGTTGTCCTTTGTATTTTACTGTGTTTTGCTTTTTATATTAAAGAAATTTTAGTTTAATAACATTTAAACTAGTGACATGATTAGAGAGTCATTTTCATCTCAGATTATCTTTAAGTCACTATTCTCCTCTGGTCCTTTGGTGGTTTGTTTGTTTTCATTAAATTATTTAACTTACCTGGAATTTACTCTGGGATAAAAGGACAGATATTGGTCTAAATTTATTTATTTAAGATGTCTACCAAATTATCTCAATCCAGTTGTTGAATATTTTTTCTCCACTGATTTGAATACCACTTATTTCATATATAAAATTTCCTTATATAGTGGGTTCTATTTATTGATTTTCTACTCTGTCTTATTGCTCTGTCTGCTTTTACATATGGCAGTATCACACTATTTTAATTATTTTTATACATTTTCAATTAATTGCTGATATGGATTAAATATTGATATCATGTCAGGCAAACTTGCAGAACTTTTTCATTAGTTTTTGTTATTCATTGCTTTCTTGAATTCTTAGAGTACATTATTACATCATCAGCCAGAATAGGCAATCTTTGTATCCCACTCTACTGCTTTCCAGAAGGGGTTTCATAATCTGTCTAGAGTTCACTAGTTTATTCTGAAGCTTTACCTCTATGCTCGAAATCACCCTATTGAGAACCTTAATAGCTTAATTTTAAACTTTTTTTAACTTTAATTATATTTCTTATTCTCGGTATCTCCAATTGGTTCTTTTTTTGTTTCGGTCTTACATGTCAAAAATATCCTTATATTCTTAGGGATTTTTTTTTAAACTTTAAAAATTATAATCTTTCAGTTCTCTTAGAGTAGTTTTTCTAGTAATAGTTCTGTTTTCGTTTTCTTCTTTTGATTAAATGCTTGCATTTCTCTGAGAGTTTGTATTAATATCTTAGCTAGTGATATACCTCAAGGGCAAGGGGAAACCCCTGCCCTGGTTGCAGCTAATCCAGGTAGATTGAGTTGGTGCCAAGAGGAGGCTTCATGATGAGTTATAATCTGTCCTTATCCCTAATCCCTCTTCCCCCTGCCTCATTTGTCCCAGACACTGGATTTACCAGCATCTCCATTGCTCCATTTCACCTCCTTAGTGCAGAGACAGGGATGTGGAGTGCCAAGAGGGAAACACACAGACCTGTTAGTGACTGCAGGCTCCCCATTCCAGCCTGGCCCACATGTCACAATGGCCTCCCCCCACCCCCCGGCAGTGGGCTGGAACTGGGTAAATCAGAAGGGAGCCAGATGGCAAAATGAGAAGAGAAATGGCAAGTTTACAAAGCTCTTCCTTAGCCCTTGGAGTTTTCCCAACATCCCAAACATAGAGACATGTACTGGAATCTCAATAACTCCTTTTACACTAAAGGTTTCTCATGTTTTTTTGCATTAGAGTTTGATAAATCTCAGTGCCTCCTCAGGAACTTTCTAACCTAGAATATCTCCAGTGCTTGATTCAGGGGAGAGAGCCAGTATCCCATGCTTGTTGCTATCCTGTCAGGAACCCATGAATTTTCCTTTTTTCCCATGTCAAAGCTAATGGTTGGATTCACACACACACACACACACACACACACACACACACACACACACAAACATAGTAGCCCTAAAAGTCTTATCAGGTTGTAGCACTGGAAGCTATTTCCAAAGGTATTTTCATATGGTTATTATGATTATCAGCTCTAATAAATATGGTGTACCTCTCCAAGCCCAAATTCCCTAACATCAAGTGGTTGAGGTAGAAAAATGCTTCTTTTCATTTAAAGATTTGTTTATTTATTTATTTATTTGACAGAGAGAAACACAGCTAGAGTGGGAACACAAGCAGGGGGAGTGAGAGAGGGAGAAGCAGGCTTCCCGCCGAGCAGGAAGCCCGATGTGGGACTCGATCCCGGGTCTCCGGGACCATGACCTGAGCCGAAGGCAGTTGCTTAACCAACTGAGCCACCCAGGCGCCCCGCTTCTTTTCATTTAAATAACAACAAAAACTGAAAATAAACCCCAAAAGCAAATGTTCCAAGAGATTTCTAGGTGGCAGGTGTTATTAAATTTTTATATGCATTACATCATATAATCTTCACATTTAATAATTCTATTAAAATAAAGGAAATTAAATTTCAGAAAGCTTAGACAAGTTGTCCAAAATTATATTGGTGGGAAGTGACAAAAGCCAGAGCTGAAACTGACAGGTTTTTTTTGCCTTCTGCCTGGCCTTTGCATGGGTTCTAGGCATTCTAGGTCCTGTTTATGTTTCTTAATATTTATAGTCACGCAGGGGACATCATTCACTCAAAATACCCTAGAACTCACTTCTGTTTTTTAAGGCCGTGTCATCTACCAACCTCCCAGTAGAATAATAATTTCTCTGAAACCAGATTAGTAAATGAAAATAATTCATTGTATATTTGACTATCCATCAAGTTCAGGGAGTAATTTTGGAGTTTCTGGTAAACCTTGAACATGGCATCTGAAGTGGTTCATATAGGCAGAATAAGCAGAGTCAAAGGCCGTTCTCCTCATAGCCGATGTCATTTTACAAAGAGATTATAACATAATGTTGGAATGTATGAAAGGGGATTACTTGCAATAAGTTGTGTGGTGGAGATGTTTCTAAAATCATGCCATCTTCCAAAGCTCAGTTTATTTCTCACAGCAATGTACATTCCTGGTATTAAACTGGAGTGTGACCATGAGAGTGAAATCTTAGCCATCTTATATTGAATATCTTATTATCCAAACTTAAGAGTACTAGGTATATGAGAATTCAAAAGTCTAAAACCAGTGTTAATAATCCCAGATCCTTTGTTCTATACATTTTTTATTTAATAGAAATAGCTCTAATATTTAATTACAAATACCAACTAAAAGTAGATACAACCCAAGTTGGGTGCTGCATTATTTATAACTCTAGCTCCCTGAGGTATACTTTGAGCGCCTATAAATATTAGAGTAAATAGGAATCTTTTAAACCACCATTTCAAATGATTTAGAAAAGAAAAATGTACTCAAACTTTATTTTCTGATTGTTATACTTCCACAATTTAAGCTTTAGAAAATGAGTCTACAGCTCATCAGCCAAAACTCGAGCAGAGATAATTTGGCTGTCTATAAGAGGTATAAACAAGATAATTGAAACAAGATAAAAGATAATTGAAAAGGAATGTTCAACAATATCAAGGGTGGAATTTGGCTTCCAAAATGGCAGGAAACATGGTTCTAAGTGTCCACTATTTGTGTTGTATATATTGAAATGCTTTATACTATAAAGAGTCTCAGATTTTAAAAAGAAGATCATATTTGAGATACTGGAAGATTGTTTCTCTTCCAAAGCAGTGTGCTAATTTACCTAACAATTGAAATAATAAATATCTTTTGGAGGTTACCTATTCTAAACTCACAGTTAAAATTCTAAAATCAATCTTTGGAGAACTATTTGAGATAAATGTTAAGAGCCATATGTAAAATTTACCTTCATGGAGGATATACTTTTATTTGTGCCTCCAGACAAGAATGGGATATAAAATGTATTCATGTCAGAAATGTTGATGTTGGAGTATTAAAATGAGAAAAATAAAACTGGACAGCCAAGTCAACTTAGCATTTTTGCAGAATAAAAAGGACCAAAGACCCAGAATTTAACAACAAAAATGTTGTTTGTAAATTCTTCATTATGAAAATAAAAAGGGGCATGTTCACCAGTCAGGAGCTGGGGATGACCCCATCCCAGATTTTTACTCATCAGAATTCCAGGTTTTCTTTTTACATGAGTCAAAACTGCCTTTTCCCAAGAGAACTGCCTTGTGAACATTGATGGGTATTCAGTGATAGAAAGATCCTCATGGTGTTCGGTGAGAGATGAGACTGGGAAACTCACAATGAAGAGGACGGTAGATCTTGCCCTAGTGGCAAATTTTCCGAAGCTGAAAGAACATTTCCTACATGAAGGATGCAGGATTGCTCATAACACACTTAATGCATTTAAAATCTGTAAATCCAGGGAAATAAAATATTGTAGGCCTTTAGTAAGTCACACTGATTGTATGGGGGTGGGAAGGTTTTATGGATTGCTTTCTTAGTTCTGATTTTTAACTTCTTGAATATGTAACATGAACATATATTTAGCATATAGTTTATAAATGCTATATATATAGTGATTTCCTCATGCACATCCTCTACAAATGCTAGCTCTTAGTCTCATCACAAAGTGAAAAACCCTAGTCACTTGCATGAATTTGAAGATTTTCTCATTTTCTTTGAGAAATGGTATCAGAATTATTAACTGAACATTATAATATGATACATTAAAATTGTTCTGATTTGTAATTGGTGAGAAGGGAGCTCTATAGCAATTTGTCAAGAAGATTTGAGATAGCACCCTTCTACTTAGTTGAACATTTTATAAACAGCATAAGGGCATTCTAAAGTGAATGGGACAATTTTTTTAAAAGATTTATTTATTTATTTGAGAGAGAGTGTGCACCTATACAAGTGGGGCAAGGGGCAAAGGGAGAGTGAGAGAAGTAGATTCTCCACTGAGCACAGAGCCCTATGTGGGGCTTCATCTCACAACCTGCGAAATAATGATCCAAGCCAAAATCAAGAGTCCAATGCTTAATTAACTGAGCCACCCAGGCTCCCTGCTATTAGAGAAATGTTTAATGTTTGCCATATATGAATAAAATATGTTTTTTACCCTGTGGCATTTATTTGTAGAGTATCAGAAGGAGCTTCCTATTTAACTATGAAAAAAATATTCATTTTATTAGATGACTGTTATTTTTGCAGCAAATTATCAGAAGGTTATTTGGAATGGGGAAAATATATGGAGAGAAAATACCAGTTAGAAAATCTCCATATGATAAAATGAAGAGAAAAACAACTGTGTGTTGAAAAATCCTCCGTAACCCATAGGAGAGACTACAGTATAAAGATCAGCATGTTTGGTTTTTTGGTTTGTCTTTGTCATGACTGTTACCTTTATCTTTTTTATCTAGTATTCAATGATCTCAGAATAATTTTCATTATAATTTTGAATGGAAATTTGTTGAACTCAAAAGAACTTGAGACATATTAAAATTATATTGCTATTACTGTTTCAAAGTAATTTCAGGCAATTTTGACAAGATAATATTCCCATTTTTTAGTTTACTAAGTAATACCTCCATATTGTAAACAACCAAATGTTTTTCATACCAATATTTTGAGATGTAATGAGAGTTGGTGTATTCGGGATTTTTCAATTTTTTTGAGTGAGGCTTCGATGGCTATGAATTTCCCCCTTAGGACGGCCTTTGCTGTATCCCATAGGTTTTGGATCGATGTATCTTCATTCTCATTGGTTTCCATGAAGTGTTTCAGTTCTTCTTTGATTTCTTAGTTGATCCACATATTCTTGAGCAGGATCATCTTTAGCTTCCAAGTGTTTGATTTTCTCCTGAACTTTTTATGGTGGTTGAGTTCCAGTTTCACGGCATTGTGGTCAGAGAATATGCAGGGAATAATTTCAATCTTCTGGTATCGGTTGAGCCCTGATTTGTGACCCAGTATATGGTCTATTCTGGAGAAAGTTCCATGTGCACTCAAGAAGAATGAATATTCTGCTGTTTTAGGGGGAAATGTTCTGAATATATCTATGAGGCCCATCTGGTCCAATGTGTCATTCAAGGCTCTTGATTCTTTGTTGATTTTCTGTTTAGATGATCTGTCCATTGCTGAGAGTGGTGTGTTAAGATCTCCTACAATTAATGTATTTGCATCAATATGATTCTTTATTTTGTTTAACAGTTGGCTTATATAGTTGGCTGCTCCCATGTTAGGGGCATAAATATTTACAATTGTTAGATCTTCTTGATGTATAGACCCTTTAAGAATGATGTAGTGTCCTTCTGTGTCTCTGACTACAGTCTTTAGACTAAAATCCAATTTGTGTGATATGAGAATCGCTACCCCGGCTTTCTTTTGGGGTCCATTGGCATGAAAGATGGTCTTCCATCCCCTCACTTTCAATCTGGAAGTGTCTTTAGATTCAAGATAAGTCTCTTGTAAACAGCATATGGATGGGTCCAGTCTGCAACCCTGTGTCTTTTTATTGGAGCATTTAGGCCGTTCACATTGAGAGTGATAGATAGATACGTTTGTATTGACATCATGTTGCCTATGGAGTTTATGTTTTTATAGATTACCTCTGTAAATTTCTGTTTTGTGTTGCTCTTGGGTAGCAAATCCCCTTTTTTAAACTTTGTTCACAAATATTGCTTTCTTAAGAAGTAGAGTCCATTAGAGAAAGATCTTGAAGTTAAACTTGACATACATTTAATAATGACCTGAAAAAATACAGGAAAATAAATATATTTTTGTGTTATTTTAAATCTAACTAATCTATAAAAATGTTTCATTCCCCAAATCTATACTGTCAATGTTGCTGAAATATTACTGAAATAGGTTGAAAGCAGTGAGATTATCATTGTTTATGCCTTGTCTCCTTAGATAAATTTACAAAGAAAAATGAGAGTTACTGGTGTGATTACTCAAGGAGCTAAAAGGATTGGAAGTCCAGAGTATATAAAATCCTACAAAATTGCCTATAGTAATGATGGAAAAACTTGGACAATGTACAAAGTGAAAGGCACCAATGAAGACATGGTAAGACTGACTTAACATATTTAATTGAAAAGTAAAATCTCATTAATAATCATTGATTGCTAAATAGTTACTGATTCTTAAACAGAAGCCTTATGTTGTTACAAATACATTTATGATTTTATTTTTAATTGGACTAGTAGGGTGGAGGGCATAAGGAGTTTTTCCAAGTTATAAATGTACAGTGGCTACCATTTAAGATTTTTTTCTCAGATTTTAATTGGTGGTTATATAAACACTTTATCACAATGTTAGCATACTCCTGTATGTGAAAATTAATTTTTATTTTTAAAAAAGCTTTTTGGGGTGCCTGGATGGCTCAGTCGTTAAGCCTCTGCCTTCAGCTCAGGTCATGGTCCCAGAGTCCCGGGATCGAGCCCCCCATTGGGTTCCCTGCTCAGCGGGAAGCCTGCTTCTCCCTCTCTCATTCCCCCTGCTTCTGCTCCCTCTCTAGCTTTGTTTCTCTCTGTCAAATAAATTAAAAAATCTTTAAAAATTTAAAAAATAAACTTTCAGTTTCATTTTATTGCTTTAGTACTCTTCTTAATCAAATACATACAGACCAAAATGATTATTTTTAAAGAAAAAAAATTGTATTTTTAACAAAAATAGAAAGTGATAGAAAAGATGTGTGCTTGTATATGTCACATTAGAAAACAGCTTTGTTATTCAGCAGAATATAATACATTAGAGAAAATGAATATAATATTCAGTGTCTACTTTGCCTTTTCATATGCTAGTCCCAATTTTTATCAAATTTTCCTCAGAAATTTTAATTTTAAAAATATCAGGACTGCAGCTTATCCCATTTAAAACCAGATGGTTAGACTAAACTCTAATAAATTTTATGAAAGATTTTTAAAAATACTTTCTTAAGTGAAATTAAATAAAGTTCTCTGATTACTAAGTTATATGAAAAGTAAAACAAAAATTAGATTTAAAGAACTAAAAATAACACACTTTAGCATATAATTTTTAAAGGGAAACACTGTTTTTCACTGCAGATACATATGAAGGCTTTGATTCTCTCATCCAGTGATCTGGGATTAACTGATAAGAAAGTAATCTTGAGGAATCAGATCCTGAAGTATCAGAAAGTCTGATCATAACATTAAAGAGACTGAATGATCAGAAAATACTAGTGAAGACCGGTAAATCAAACCAAACCAAACCGAACAAAACAAAACAAAAACACCTATAAATGCTAACTAGCATGAATGGATGGACCCAAATTAAGTTGATAGGTTTCAGGTGCCCATTTCTCAAAAAAATAAAGAAATTCTCCCTTGGCTCTGAAGGAATGACCTTAAAATCGACAAGACCATCCTAGTAGAATATAGATTTGCCATAGACCACAGTGGTTTATAGCTTTAATTAGGATTTTATCTATAGGTTTTATATTCACTGCTGAGGACAGGGTGCTTCCTAAATGCTCCAGATACCCAAATTACTTAATTCAATTTTTGCAGCATTACATTAGATAGGATATAGGGTCAATATATGAAAACAGATAAAGAAGCTGTTGCAATTAATAATTTTAAACTCTGTATAATCTCTTTACTCAGGTGTTTCGTGGAAATGTTGATAACAATACACCCTATGCTAACTCTTTCACACCCCCGATAAAAGCTCAGTATGTAAGACTCTATCCGCAAGTTTGTCGAAGACACTGCACTTTGAGAATGGAACTTCTTGGATGTGAACTATCAGGTGAGTCTCATATTATCTATTTTTGTATCTTCTTAAAGAAAAAAACATATTTCTATGTAGTCTACTACTAATTTGCAATTTCAAACTTTCATAGACATTAATTTCTGCTATAAAATGTCTAGGGCATGGTTCATTGAGAAAATGTGTGTGTGTGTCTATGTGTGTGTGTCTGTGTGTGTGTCTGTGTGTAGGATAAACAAGTTCCAAAACATGCTACAAAATAGAATTAATGTAGAAGGAGCAGTATATTTCAGAGAAAGTACAACAAATTCTCACTGGAAACTTCCATCAAATTTAAATGTGTCTTGTTTTTAGGGGAATGATTTATGTTTCATGACAAAAGTTCAGTGAAAACAGGAATCTGCCTGACCTCATAAATTGCAGTTATGTTTAGGCTTTATGGCATAGGAAAGTAAGCTTTATCTTTGTCCATTCACCATGAGAACTTGGTTTTGTTTGTTTTGTTTAGATTTTATGAAACATGTAAATTTATCATTCCACCCAGGGAGGTAATACTTCAAAACCATGATAGCTACTATAAATTCATTCTGAGATCATTCTTGTCTAGCAACCTGCTTATTGTACAAACAGTGATTATCCAGCTCAGAGATAAATCTATCAAAGGATTCAGAGTTAAATAATTCTTGTCTTACAGAAGCATCAGTACTAGATATAAAGATGAAGACTTAATGTGTGGATCTCAGGGTGGTCCCATTTCAATATAGCTACATTCTAAGCTAAACAAAAAACCTTTTCTAGGCATTTCACTGTGCTATGTTTTTGGTGGTTGTTCTTGCATTTCTAGCATCAACATTTAAAAACTATCTTTGTTGGGCACCTGGGTGGCTCAGTGGGTTAAAGCCTCTGCCTTCGGCTCAGGTCCTGATCTCAGGGTCCTGGGATTGAGGCCTGCATCAGGCTCTCTGCTCGGTAGGGAACCTGCTTCGTCCTCTCTCTCTGCCTGCCTCTCTGCCTACTTGTGCTCTCTTTCTGTCAAATAATCTTAAAACAAACAAACAAACAAAAAAACTATCTTTGCTACTTTGGTCTGAGATTATTTTGTTCAAACAACTGTTTTGTAGAAAGCCAAAAACTCATGTGTGTCCCACGTTTTATCATAAAAGAATTTATCAGACTTACGGTAATGTCATTTAGCTAAAAATAGAAGGACACATCTTTCCAAATGGACAACCAACTGCTTTTGATTCATTTTAAGAGGTTGCACAGATGTTAAAAATGCATGCTTTATATCTGTTTCCCTTCTTAGGTTTATTTGTGATGCCAAGAGAGTGATTTTTAGCAAATAAAAGTTACTACTAAAAACACAGCCAAAATTTAAGTGAACCCATTACATTTGAAGGAATTAGAGGGTGCCTGGGTGACTCAGTGGGTTAAAGCCTCTGCCTCAGCTCAGGTCATAATCTCAGGGTCCTGGGATTGAGGCCCGTATTGGGCTCTGTGCTCCACAGGGAGCCTGCTTCCTCCTCTCTCTCTGCCTGCCTCTCTGCCTACTTGTGATCTCTCTGTCAAATAAATAAATAAAATCTTTTTTTAAAATAAAAAGGAATTAGAGACATTTGGCCAGATAAGTGAATCTGTTTTAAGAATCACATTTTCATACTATCTATGGGCATCGTTTATAAAGTAACCAACATACGATTTAATTATCCTAACAATGATGTTTTCTTTATTTTGGTAATTCGAACCAGTTTATTGATAGCCAGAAATCTCAACAGAATCATGCTGTGCAGTTTATATTACATACCACTCTATCATCACAGGCCAGTGTCATCCCTAAGTCATTCATCATAAAGCAATCAAGGAGAAGCCAAGTCCCATGGTTTTTAGTTGTTTAACATCGCCATCCCCAATTTTCCAGTCTCTTGATTCATGGGGTCAGTCTCCCTTACATGACACAGTTACATCCCTAAGGTATGAATAGATTTTACTTTCAGGTTTTACAGGAAGTAACACCTGACACTTTACAGATTTTATGTTCTTAAAAAGAAGCCATACCCCATCTCCCAATTCCTCGATTGATTTTAAGCTTGCATGCAGAGGATAAAAATCTCTAAATGGATGCTTTTAAAAGCTAGGGCACCTCACTCTAGAAATAATCAATTTTTTTGTTAATACTTGTTCAGGTGCTGTCTGTTCTGGTAAAAGTGTTAATCTACACATACGAAATCATGTGGATGAGAAGGAAAATTTGTGGTGTGAGGCAAATTGACAGAGGGGTTAACTATGACATGAGGAAATAAATAGTAATATAATGTACCAAATGATTTCCCACAATCCCCTGAAATGCTGTAAAGCCCAAGTCTGCCTTACTGTATTCAATAAGCTATTATAAGATCTCTCAGCCTGCCCAGAAGATCAACAGTTAATCTTTTCCCCAGACACTTAAAAAAGAAAATCACCTCATTTCTCTGAAAGAGGTATGATTTAACATAGTTAGAATGAAATGAATCATGATTGTAATTAGAGGAGGATAGTCATTAATTCATCCATTGTTTGAACAAATTATTCAGCACTTGCTCTGGGCTAGATACTAGACAACAGAGTGGGTATGAAAAGAATTCTATGACGAAGCAGAAGTGGTCAAAGTAAAGGTATCTGATTTCAAATATTATATCACAAAGAAAGAAAAACAACTTCCCTTTCCCTTGTATCTTTCTGCAAGCCAAGCAGTTTTACAAAGACCCCAGTATTGGGACAGGGTTGATGTAGGGGGCATTTGGTGGTCCTAATATTAAGATTAGAAAGCTCTAATGCAGCCAATGCATGTTACCTTAGATCTGCCAGCAGATAAACAGCATGTCATTAGGATTTTGGAATTTTCTAGAATTTTTGAAATTTGTCATGCAATTTTTCTCCTCCAGAAGTTATATTTAGGAATTTGAACTATTTTCATCCTGAGGCTTAGGGTCTAGGTCTTCTACACCTGAATTCCAGCAAGGCTTGGGCTAAGGCGCACAATTGGCTAACCCTCCATGTCAGTTTTGGCCGTGTTTGCATAGGAGAGGCATTTCCTAGAAGGTGGAGGTGAAGCCAAACATGGAGAAGCCTCAAGAAGGCAGTGATCTAGATTGACAAGAACAGAAAGCTATTAATTGTAGTTAAGAATTAGTTATCAATGTACAGTTCTAAGCTCCCTTTCTTAGAGCCTGGACATAAAACAGTTTCAGAAAATGTATCTAGTCCTACTACCTTATTTAGTGCTTACTGATCTGACAATCTGGTGATTTAACATTGTTCTGTGTCAAAATGAGCTTTATGGGAATAACGAGCGTTTCTCTTGGCTCTCTTCTCTTCTTTTCTCTTTTATTTTCTTCTCTCTTCTTTTCTTTTCTTTCCTTTTCTTAATATTTTATTTGACAGAGAGAAACACAGCTAGAGAGGGAACACAAGCAGGGGGACTGAGAGAGGGAGAAGCAGGCTTCCTGCCAAGCAAGGAGCCCTATGCGGGGCTCAATCCCAGGACTCCAGGATCATGACCTGACCTGAAGGCAGATGCTTAATGACTGAGCCACCCAGGCGCCCCTCATCTTGGTTTTCTTGATGATCAAATTCATCTTGTGTGTTCCTTGTTCAAAATGTAGCAGTTGTACATATGGAATTCTCAACCACTGACTAATTTGATAATAGAATCGTGCTTTCTGTTACAAGCTTTGTGAGTGAAATTTTGTCACAGTAGCAATTCAAGATTGGGAAACTTTGTGTAAATTTCTTTGCGAAATTGTGTGTGTGTGTGTGTGCACACACACACAATTTCACATTAACAGACAAATCCAAATTTTATACTATGTTAAAACTGAAAATAAATGTGCCAAATTTGAAAATCTTTCAAAAATATCCAATACCAGAGGTTACTGAGTATGATCAAAATGTAAGTCTTTATAAGGTTTGTGCGGTAATGATTTTTGCTAGAATTACCTTGTTTTCTTCTATTATTTATTACTTCAAATTCTATACTTGCCCAGTGCCTGACACACGGTACATGTCACATAAATATAAGCTTCCTCAGCATCTAGAGGAAGCCATGTTGGTGTTATAAGGATCAGTGATAAAGATTAACAGACATTTCTCAGAAAACAAAATACCGTCCAGTTTGAAATACACCAGGGCAGTTTGTGAAAATGACTTTGTACTGATGGAATTTTCATTTACAGTATTATGGAAACAAATAAAAGAAAACCAAATATACTTTGTGAGAAAATGTTCTTTTTTAAAGACACAATGAAACTGTTGAAAACCAGGGAATAGTCATGAGGCTATCAGTAATGAGACAGGAGAGAGCATTTCAGCCTTGTTTTCATTTTGCAAAATCATCTATCACAGAAAAGTAGTTTGAATCGTCTGCCTTGTTTTCAATTTTTCCAAAATATATTCAGACAAAATAGCCTGAATTGGCTATCTTGTTTTTCGATTTTGTTCCAGATTTATTTCTGATTATAGCCTTTTTTGAATTGAGATGCTTTCTCTTTGGGGAAATGAATAACATTAAGTTTAATCTTCTTTTGCCTATCCAAAATGAACGTAGAAAACTTCCAGGGTAATAAATTATTTTTCTCATGGAGTCCTTCTCATTTTCTTCCAGGCTGTTCAGAACCTCTAGGGATGAAATCAGGACATATACAAGACTATCAGATCACTGCCTCGAGCATCTTCAGGACTCTCAACATGGACATGTTCACTTGGGAACCAAGGAAAGCTCGGCTGGACAAACAGGGCAAAGTGAATGCCTGGACCTCTGGCCACAATGACCAGTCACAGTGGTTACAGGTATGATTTTCAAAAACCATTTCACCAGCGCCTGCTTCTCTTCCTTAGGACATGTACTGTTGGGTAGGTGACTGTCAGAGTCCTTGTTTTCATTCTAATTTAAGTGTACCTTCCTCTTTGGCTTACCTAAAATTGGTAAGACAAAAATTCCTTACGAAGCCATATCCATGTGCTGTTTCTACTGTGACATTTATTTACAGATGATTCTGTCAGATTGATGCCCCAGATTGTACCAGATCACAATATATATATATATATAGGTCAATTCAATCGATCAGGAGAGCAGTTGTATTTTAACTCTCATCTATTCTAATGCATTCTGTCAGTATTGGTTTGAAAGTGCTACAGCAGGATTCCAGACCACCCTGAAATCATGCTATTGACCTGCAGATTGTTCCCACAGAATCATGACTCCTGACTTATTAGCTCTTTACCTGTGGTTGCTAAGCAATGGAGCAATTTGATTACATTCTCATAAGAGAGCTTGCTTATAGAAGGAAAGCATAGACATTGCAGAGTCTATTTATCATTTGCAAATGAAGTGCAGTTATAGTCAGTGCTCTTTAAAAACAATCTTCTTGAAATGCATTTATTGCGGAATACTTTTAAGTATGCGCAAATTTGTTAATGTCCTCTGTGGCAAAGAAAAGTAAGACAGTTTAATTCCATAATGAGATCATTTTATTTGAAAGATATGAGTTCTATTATTGATTTTTATGCTGTATCCGTGAGTTTCAAAACTGGTAATTCCATTACATTTCTGAAAATCACAAAAACAATTATAATAGCAACAAATGTTACCCCTGACAGAACCCGATTTGCCACCTGAGTCTGTTCTAAATCACCTGAAATGTCCAATAGAATCTTCTTAATAGAAATAGTCACTTTTCTCTTGACTTTCCCTTAACATTCTCTCTGGATCTCTATCGTTATGGAGCTTTATTGAGCTCTTTCATTAACTATTATGCATAAAGGATAATTTTGTCTGTTTTTCTCCTTTTAATGTTTTATGAGCTTTTTGACAGAACAGTGTATGTCTACACACACACACGCACACACACACACACACACACACACACACATACACACACACACACTCTCTCTCTCACTGTGTATTTCCTTTCTCGCCATCCCCTCTGCCACCTCCTTGATCTACCCAACCACCCCCTCACCTGGGTTTTGCAGAAGTCTCCAGACCAGCTTTCCTCTTTCTGATCTCACTCTCTAAAAATCCATTTTCCAAATTGTAACCAGTGAGTGCTTTTTTTTTCTTCCTAAAATGCAAATATGATTCTCTTACTCCCTTTCGAAAACCCTTCAGTTACTCCCTATCACCCTCAGAATAAAGTGCAGATTTCTTAATATAGCCTTAAACTTTTTTCAGGAGTTGGTCCCATTTCATCTCTTACCACACTCTTGCTTCACTTTCTCAAACCAGATGTTCTCTTTTAATACCTTTATAAATGTCCTCTTCCTGGAGGAAAAAAATAGAAAGAATACCCCTACCCTTAGCATCCCCTGCCTTGTGTGACTGACTGACGTCCTCAGCTGCAGTTTGGATGTACTTTCCTCTGGGAAGCCTTTGCTGCTACCACCAGCTTCATCTTACCACAGTCGTACTCAGCTCCCCCGAGTACTACTGTGTCCTCGGTAATACTCTCACTGTCCATTATCACATTGTATTGGAAATTGTGTTCTTAGATTCGGTTGTTTGCTCCAGGAGGAATGAAACTACATTTGTCTTTTGTGATTTTCTCAACTTGTCCAGTACCTAACTGAATACTTGTTATAACATTTGACATGGTAGGCATTCAATGAATATTTGTTGAATGAATGAATAAGTGGATAAATGAATAGTTCCAAGTATAATTCAAGTTACTGATTTGGGCCTGGATGGCATGTCATTCTGGTCCCCAACTGATAATATCCTCAAATTTTAAAATAATATTTGAAATAGAAATCTAAAATCTCATGTTGGGGGCTCCTGGGAGGCTCAGTGGGTTAAGCATGCAATTCTTGGTTTCCACTCAAGTCATGATCTTATGGGTTCTGGGATGGAGCTTGCATCAAGCTCCCAGCTCATCAGGGAGTCTGCTTGAAGTTCTCTCCCCTGCCCCTCCCCGCCTTGTGTGCATGCATGTGCGTGCGCTTTTTAATCTCTCTCTAAAATAAATAAATAAATCTTAAAAAATAAAACACGATCTCATGGTAAAGATCTAGTCCTTATAACACGGAACTAAATTTTCATAATACATAGACTTTGTGAAGTTTTCAAGTTCTTAATTTGAAGAAATGGGAAAACTTTTTCCCATTTATTAGACTTGGATGGCAAAGTTAAACTGGTTCTTTGTTGCTATGTAACATTTTTTTAATTGCAAATATTTTAGTCATACCTCAGATTAACTGGATTTAGCTAATATTATTTGTGAGTCATAATGCCATGTGGAATAAGACAAAATATTTTATACCCTGTAAGTGGCTCAGATAGGCTAGCGGACTCCAAAAATATCCATGTGAAAGGATTGCCTATGAAAAATACCTTTAGAAAGATGAAATAAAATAAACATTTTTTATGTTTAATCAGTGTGTAATCTTCAATCCAAACTTTCATCCATCACTTTTTTTAAGATGGTTTTTCAACTGTCTTCTTAAAGTCACTTGCATGCTGAGGTTGATTCATTCTGTTGGTGACAGATTTTCTGTCAATTCAAGGACCAGTTCTTCCAGTATGTGTCTTTTTTTGTTGTTGTGTCAAAACATATTCAGAATCTCCAAAAGAAGGTAACCTGACATCTTTTCTTATATTTATTTTTTCTTTTTTGACATCATGCAAGAAAATGCTCCAGAATTGTGACTATATTTAGCATCTTCTCCTCAGAAAATATAATCTGTTCAACTGTACCTTGTTATGCTCATTTGTATCTTTTTGAAAATAAGATTAGCATTTTTACAAATAATGTATAGGGTGACTTTGTTTATAAATTATTGATGTAGAGTCCATTTTTATCCTTATTTGAGGCTTCTGATTTTGTTCTAGCTGTGTTTTTAGTCAAGATGCATCAGTTCTGAGAAATATCTCTTCAGAAAAAAAAAAAACCATGTCTGTCATTTAAAATTCCTTTCCTTCATTAACAATCTCTTGCTAATTTATTTAAGAAAATTTTATATATGTCAACTATACATATAACCTTCTAATGATGAGAGTTTTATTTAAGTTTAATAAGTTTTTCCAAAACCTATTTGGATAACATCTGACAATATAGTTATTCTAATAGAAACCCCCCCAATTGCCTTTTGGCCCAGTCATTATGTATTTGAAGGAATTCTTTAAGATATTCTTTTAAGGAATTCTTATGTATTCGAATATCACTTTAACATTTGATTCTTACTATTACTCTAAGGTTTCTTCCAGTCTCTTCTATAATATGGTACAAACCTCAGCTCCTTCTCCAGCAAATGTTCTTGTGTTATTTTTTTAGAAGTGATCTTACCTAACTGATTAACATCCTTAAGCTACTGTTAATCATGAAATCATTATGCTATTCCTATAGAAACTCGGCAAAAATGTGTTAAGTCCACAGGCAGTCCTAAATGAGAACCATTTCTCAGACCTCTGAAAAAATGTTTCATCATTTTGATGTGTTTGATGTTCTCTAAAACTTTGAGCAAGAAGCCTGTGTGTTTTCCAAAAGCTTCTGAAGGTTAAATTGCAATTTCTCCCTTTCAAAAAATCTTTCCTACACCTAAATTGAAACCTCATAAACCCCATAAACCTCAAATCACTTCTGACTCAGAGTTGGATGTTCCTAACACATGGCTAGATTATATTTTAATCCTTGTTATAAAAATAAAGTGACATTTAACTTACTGAGATTCTTTAGGATCAGACAGTTATCATCCTTGGTTAGTTTCTAAACAAAGGACCCAGAAGTTTTGTCATATTTTAAGGTGGATTAAATCAGACAAATGACAGAACCTAGGAAGCACATAGTAGGTTCTCAGCAATGGATAGCCCCCCCTTTTTTTTCTTTATGGTGATTTATATAATCCCAAGGGAGCAAAATCTGATGTCACCAGTCATAACTAAGAATGAAGATATGTATCCATATTCTTTGCTTCATCCAAAAGGGATTTTCCAAGAAAATGATGAAATGTAAAGTAATATACTACCAGCTCATTTGCAAACTGTGAACAGTGTTGATAAATCACATAAATTTGCACAGCAAACAAAAAATTTTGAATTTTTTATCTAGATATGGCAGATTTTTCAGATCTTTACCTGCGAGTCGGAATAATAATAATAGCTTTAAATGCACATTATGTCATTTGGCAATGTTCTCTACAGAAATCGTATTCTTACTGGAATGTTTATGTGTTTTTATGACCAATTACAGTGGTTTTTCAACGGATTGAGTAAATTTATGCTTCGATATTATTTATGCTCAGATTATACAAACAGCTTAAAATTCAGCATGGAATTGAGATGTTTAATAACACTCTAACAGGGGTAGGAGCATTACTGATGATGATCTTATAAATTGTGAAGAAATGTTTTGGTCTAGTAGTCGCAGCTATATAAGAAGCACTCTAAGAATTGACTTGGATTGATTAAAATATTTTTAAAAATAAGACATTATAAATTCTCTTACAGTGGTATATCGTGCATGAATTTGTTGCCTTATTGGTGGTGACTATAGAACATGGATAACTCACTATCTGTAACTGAGTCTGTTAAAAGTTTTTTAGATTTCATGAAGGGTAGCATAATATAAATGACTAACAGGAAGGAAAATGTCACCATATCACCTAAGAAATGACTTTTTGGTCTATTTCATGAGACATTTGCTAGTTTAAGGTAGTCTGCATAGTATTTCAACCAAATTAGTACAATTAATAGAGTTGTTAGACTGCACACTTTAGTACTGACCTTTGTCAAAATTGCAGCTGACCCTACACAGCTTCATTTCAATACTAATTTTGTGGAAATGTGTAAGAAAGCAAATGAATTTAAGTTTCCAAATTAAATAAACCTTATTTAATTCAATCCATTTCAGATTTTTCAAAGGGGGTATTTATTCTAGCCATAAAATTCATAACTTCTTTAAAGCCATTAACTTCTCTTGCCTTTTGGACAATTTATTTACAGAGAAGCTGAAGGAAAGATTTTCAAGGATCAAGGGACCTCTAGGCCTCTGGAAACATTTGGCAATTTGAAAAAATATTCTATTTTTCCACTTCACTCTTCCAAAATCTCATATATAGCAACCAATAAGCCCACACGAAGGGTTCAGTTATAAAGCAGATCTAAAAGAGATCAAGTAATGAAACAATTCATATACAATTGTGAAAGAGCTTCCATCCTTCATACTATTAGTATATTTTGGGGTTTATTAAATGAGTCAAAGATGTCTGTACTTTGGTTAGACTTTAAATTATCTTTCAATTTTTTGTAAGCTCACAATATCAAATGGAATCTCTACCATCCCATTAGGAAAAAAAAAATTAATGAGCAAAAAAACTGAGTAGGGTATTTATATAGTGAGTACTCAGAAGGCAAAGGGAAGTTCATCCAGAATCAACTTAGTACACTGAGTGCATAGTTTGAAGTCCAAAAATCTCATTTGTAGCGCTGACAGATCACATAAATATTCTAAAACTCAGTTTTTTCTCTTATTCATCTAAAATGTGAATATTATAGTAGTGCCTGGCTGGCTCAGTCTATAGAACATGCAGCTCTTGATCTCAGTCCCACACTGGGTGTAAAGATTACTTTAAAAAATTAAAATAAAGAAAATCAAATAAAATGTGGATATTATAGAAAATATAACCACCCAGGCACTCTTCCCTTTTAAAAACTGTCAGACAACTAAGATTCTAGTATCTTACATAATGATTGACTATGCCCAAAGTAATCAGAAAATTATCAGGATCACCAGCTAATTTCTGATGAAATTAACAAAAAGACATCCTATGTTTTACTTAGTGTTGCAGATATAAACATCTAACCTTAAAATGACCCTTTAAAAACTTAACTTATAGAGGTGCCCAGGTGGCTTAGTCAGTTAAGCATCTGCCTTCAGCTCAGGTCATGATCTCAAGGTCTTGGTATCAAGCCCGCATCAGGCTCCCTGCTCAGCAGGGAATCAACTTCTCCCTCTCCCTCTCCCTCTATGCTCTCTCTCCCTCTCAAATTAAAAAATAAAATAAAATAAAATAACTTATATATCATGCAGAGTTTATCTACTTAATACCTAAAATATTCCCCCTACCTTTCCACCTCTTCTAACTTTGCATCATTTTTATGGGTTAGTATATACCTCTCTATAAAAAGCTTAAAAAAAAATAAGAATCCCCTAAGACAAAGCAATGAGACATATTAAGCCATTATGAAGCACTAATATACTATCAAGTTATAAAAAATATACAAAACAGTAGCTTCTAAAGTGTACATTGGATGAAGTGCAGAGTGCAGTTTTAGAAGCACGCCTCAATGGTACATAGAAAGTAGAGCGAGGCTTTGTGGTTCACAGTTCATTTTAAGGGGCTTCATAATTTAAAAGTTCGCATAAATATTTTCGAGACACCTACTATTGCAAAATACAATGCCAGATGCAAGGACCTGAAAGATGTGCTTGGCACTGTATCTGCCTGCGTGTATGATTGCCGATGCCCTAGTTGTCATGATTTAACAGTCCCGAAGCGATAAAGAGACATGAGGGGAATCGGAGCCTCAGCTCAGAAGAAGTGTTTGAGACCATTGAAAGCTGAACAGCGGGACTTATAAGAATGGTGTGTGCACAGCAGGACCATTCATGTTTTTATGATAACAAGAATTAAATGACTTCTGATTCCTTTGTGTGCAAATGAATTTTAATTTGTGACATATTCGTTATCTTTTGAGATATAGTTTTAAGACTAGTAACCATTCTCCTCTAAAAATATGAGCTGAAGATATGCCCCATGAGTGAAATTTAGAACCTGGGAACACTGATTCAAATAAGACAAGCACTTGTGAAGACTTCCAAATAAAATGAGAATCTCCTCTAATCAGTAATTTCGTTTTGCCTTTAAAGGAGCTCTCTCAGTGACTAAGTTATATCTGTTTTATAATGAGGACACAGGGAGTCTGAGAGGCTTGCTAAAAATTGCAGGGTCAGCCAGCAATAGATGGGGAACTTGAAATGCAGCAGGAAGCTCATGTGCCGATTTTTATCATAATATTTTATAGACTGTCCGTAAATGAGGTGACTCCTTTTTCCAGGGATATTTGTTGGATTAGGAAGCCCTTTCAGAGCCCAGTGCATAGCCCTGGCCACTTACCTTGTCTTGAGGGAAAGCTTCTGGTATTTCTGTGCATCTAGCTTGTTTTTTAAATTTGTGGCTCTACACTGTAAAAATTTTATTTAGTGTTGCTGACCATTGAATACATACATAACACACCCACACAGAGGCACACATTAAATATTTTAAAAATGCAATTTCTATTTGTTTGGTTTAAGATTAAATTATTATGAAATAGGACAGAAATTCTAATTTTTCCTACAACTTAATGGCATGTTTGTGTACACATCTTACCTTTTAGAGAATGCTGCTCTATTCAAGACTACCAGTCACAGTTAAACTCACCTGGTCCAGTTGCTTTGGTTTATCCTAAAGACTTCTGTAATTTTTTTCAAAGCCAGTGGTGCTGTGATGAGTAGGTCATCCAATTTTCACTTACATTCATGACTAAGATGTCTCTCATTCATGAAGTATTTATTTGGTAGCTAATGTCAACATAAAATAAATTTATTTGTAGCAAAATATCACATTCATTCTCTCTTTCACTATTAAACTCCCATTTCTTAGGGAGAACATGCCTCTGTGAAGTGACTTTTAAATTTCTAATGTCTTTGTTTCATGCTGCTACCGTAGTTGACTGGTGGAATTTGTGTCCTGGGAGGTCTACCTAACCATGCCTGTTTCTATATTGACCTCTGGTTAGAATCTTCTCTGAGATTTTTTTAAGATGTGCATAAATACATATCCTCTGATTGCTTCCAGTTTATTTCCTTCTGAAAATAGTATATATTTCAGAGAAAAATAGGTATGTTTCTTGTGTAGAGTAGATGGTGGTCAACTAAATTTTTGACTTGCCGAGTCACCCATTAGACCCCTTGCCAAGGTCTGTCAAGATGTCTGGATGCCTTTCCCTCACTTTGACCTGCCCTCTATTTCCCTTGAGTCCTGGTGGGTCTGATTGCCCTCCTCTCACCTAAGCCTCCTGTGTCCTTGTCATTTGCTTTACCTACTCTGTGCTTTCTCCCAGTGGACGGCCTGTTTATGATCTACCTTCATCCCTGTGGAAGCTTCAGGCCAGCCTGGCTCTCAAACGGCCAGCAAGTGCTCCCCTGATTGATTACTGGCTTCTCTGGGCTCAGCTTATGGCCCTAACTGACTTCAGTCTTAGCTCTCTTGGTTCCTAGTTCTGACAATGACACTCAAAGTTTTTATTTTTCCAGGTAGTCCTTTTCTTCAGACCGTTCTACTACCAGAATTCAGTCCTGCTGACTAAAGACTTAGTTTCCAAAAGGTCCTCTCTTCCTCAGTGTCATTATGAGTTGATAAAATTAGGATAACATATATCACTCTTTCATCCTAAACGTGCAGTACTCTAGAACAAATTAAGTTCCTTTTCTCCCCAAATGAAAACTTTTATGAGCATTTCCCAAAATATACCCTGCAAACACTGCTTCCACAGGTTCTTTAAAAAAAGATTCTGCACTGAAATATATTTAGTAAAGCCTGTATTCTCTTCCTTGTTCCTACTGGTTCAAATTAACCTGAACATAGGATCCTTAAGAATCCAGTAGGAAAGAGATTTGTTTTATTTGGAGATATTCAAACTTATTTGATCACAGAGTGCTTTTTAAAAATAACTGCCTTAACATCTCCAGGAACCACGGTAGGATATTCTATACTAATTAAATTGTTTTACTGCAGCACTTTGTTGTTTTCAAAGGGCTTTTTTAAATCATTTTCACTGAATCCTTATAATAATTTGGGTACATATAATTATTTGTATAAAGTAATCTTGTAAATGTGAGAACTTGACCCAAAATTCCACTTTCTCTATTTTCCATTGAGTGCCATTTTCATAGCTATTTGCATTTGGCATCATGTAGAATGAAATCTTACTGTAGCAGCCTTTTTTTCATGTTTTTCTCAATATAGCCAAATATATGCAAAATAAGTGTATTTGGAAGTAGGGTTTTCCAGCTCACTGCATTCTTCTATTTTTGTGATAGACCTACTCAATATCACAACAATGTCATCAACTCTATGTCCATATTTCTACAAGCCAAGCATTTTAAATTGCCTAAATGGATTCAAAGGATTATTTTCACTTCCGTTTCAAAAAGAATGTTTCCCATAAACTAAAGTGAGCCTAGATGTACCTGGAGAATAGTGGGCCCATGCCATGAATAAAATGGACTCTATACATTGACCAGTTGAAGCAAAGAAAGTATTTTGCTTACTAAGAAGCATCTCCATGAGCTAAAAAGCTGAGCTGGAAAAGTTTACGATAGTACATAATACTTGACCCTCAGGTGGTAAAAAATTTTTCTCTCATTTGTTGAAAAGTATACTAGATAATTTCTTTAAAGTTCTATTTTCCCTTCGCTTGAAGTGACAGAGGATCATCACTGAAACTTACCTTTAAATATATAATCTGTGAAGTTCATCATCCTGCAAATGTTCATACACTTCTTGGCTTTGCCATCTCTAAGTTCACGGTGTAAAATTCTCTTCATTGCAATGAGAGAGGCTTTTGTAGCTGATGTGCATTAAATTCAAAGTATTATTCATATTAGGTTACTCACTGTATCCTAGTGAAATGGGACACTAAACATAAGCAATAGACATTTTGTAGCACTCCCAGCTGTTGAACAATGGGAACTTGGAACTATGAAAACATCATTGTTTTACAAATATGTTCCTTGCAGAATTTCCTCATTTAAGAAGTTAGACCATAGTCTCTTTGAATAATAAAATCTCTGTTGTTCCATAAATCTTCTCTTCTACATGGTCAGTGACTTTTGATAGAGAAAAATTTAAAGGAAACAGGTGTGTATGTGTGCGCATATATATTTAATAGAATAGGTTCATTTGCCCATTTGTACTATTTATCTGCTACAAACAGATAAGATTTCATCTAAGATTATCCAATATAAGAAAGAAAAAAAAACAAGAGATATTTACCTGTAAGCATTATTAATTAGTATCTATGATGCTAACATTATTAATTAGTATCTATGATACCTTGCCCTATAGTTTTAAAATAAAAAGTAGTATTTTATGTACATTCAAAATTATATTAGTTATCATTGTGGAATTGCATAAGATTATTATTACCATTTCATATGCAACATAATTAACAAAACCAAATATGGTTAAGTGAGCTTAAAGTAAATGAATAAAATACAAGCAAGGGTAATTGAATAACTACTATTCCAATTAAGCTTCATGGCACATTTCTCCGCTGTCCTAACACCTTCTTGAGGTTCAGCACTGTAGTTTTAGTCTCCAAAGCTATGGTATTTGATGGCTCTTCATGAGTGCCACAGGACCCATCTGTTCTTTTAGGCATATGCCTGATGATGTAGGTGGAGCTATATAGACAAGATAATATATCTAAGAGCACTATAGACTGTAACACTAAGAGTGTGTGTGTGTGTGTGTGTGTGTGTGCATGTATGTGTGCGTGTATGTTTCTACAGCTGCCTCAAAGCTCTGTAGTGGGAAATAGGGAAAATTCTAAAAATAAAGCAGCTTTATATCTTGAAATGGGAAAGCATACCACCAGCTGCCTTTACCTCCTTGCAGGTGGAATCAAAGTCATTTTCTCAAAGTGTGGTTTGGAAACTTCCTGCATTAGAATCAGCTGGCATGGGCTGACTGAAAATACAGATTCCCAAATTCCATCTACAGCGCTTCTAATGTTATTAAATCTGTATTAGGCCTAGAAAATATGCATTGTGGAGTGTATATTCTGGGATTCTTGCACAAGATGAAGTCTGAGAGAAAGGGAATTGCAATTTATGGCTTGACTGACAAACCTTTTTATTTAGAGGCAACAGTTTTAATGGAACTTGCTTAGGTATGTTGAATTGAAAATTATTTGAATATGAGTCTAATTGCCATTTAGGAGTAGACTTATCAGGACACTTCAAATTAAATAAATGTCATGGTCCCAGTATGCAGAATTCAAAAAAAATCAGGCTTACCTTGATCTGTCTTTATTAAATAAATGAATACAACAGGAAATTTTTAACTTCTCCTAACTCTGTGGGAAATAAGGTACATCCAAGATGCATTCATAGAGCCATATCTAATATCCAAACCAGGGCATCTGTAATGGGTTCTGTGTCCCCAGTTGTCACTGGCTGTGAACCATATACATATGTATGTATCGCATTAAAACTCTAGGATATGGAATTATGGAATTTAAATAATTGAGGGATAATTTAAATAATTAGTCCTTTGATATTCCTAATAATGACCATGAGACACTACCAATTTCTGAAGTATCATTTTCAGAGGGTAAAATGTTTCAGTGAAAAGGGAGCATTTGTTTTTGTCCCATGAAAAGCCCTTATTTAGAGTAGAAGCTTAATGCCTATTGGAAGTCCGTTGAATAATATTTTCAAAAAGTTGTCAATGTATATATAGATTAATTTTAAACTAATTGATATATTTAATAAGAAACAGTAACTTTGTAACTGTTCAAATGGTAGACTCTGTAGAGAAAAATTATCTGGGTCCAAACTCTTTCTCTGCCACTAACTAGTGTGTTATTATAACTCCCCCTGTTAGTGTCACAATATTCTCACTTTCTAAACAGAAATAATAGCGTCTATTCTGTAGGACTGTGTTAACATAAGTTAAGTGTTTATAATAAATAATTACTATAAAGTGTTATTTACTATTTACAGAATAAGCCAGTAAATAAAACTGCATAAGTCTTCTTTTATTTTAATTCACTAAAAAAAATACTCAATACTTAGTTAAGAATTTCCAATAAATGATGAATAGAACAGTTTTTTAGTCTAAGGGTGTTGCAAATATTGCACGTCAAATACTTATACACACATAATGTTGTTTATCTGAGCTACACATTTAAGTGGACATCCTGTTTTGTTGTTGTTGGTTTGCTTAATCCAGCAACCCTATTTTTACTCCATCTCATTTGATTTTTTTACCCTGGAACCTCTTCTTGAACTAAGTTATGATGCTGATATAGTGATGATTTAGTCAATAAATAATGGCTTTAGTATACTGCTCATCTGTAATTGTTTTTTCAATGCACTTATATTCCAGATGAGTATATATTGCAGAGCCAATACTTCATTAATTCCCACATAACCATGCTTCAATTGACCTCCTCTTCAATGTTATTAATCCCTATTTTGTTCTGGGGAGGAAAAAAAAACACTGTATTCTGGCTCTTCTGTGTTTCATGGATCTCTTAGGGTAAGATGAACCCTTTGGGATCCAAACATAAAGCCAGGTGATACACTCTGGAAGTCAATAGGAACCCAGCATAATATTCTCCATCATAGGAATTGAATGAAGTTGCCAGGAATGTCCCTGAGTAACTCTTAAATGACATTTGGGGCATTGTGTCTACAGTTTGTAGAAACTGCCACTAGATGGCATTTAAGATCCTCAAAGTTTTTTGGCTCTGGGAATTCCAACTATAAAAAGATAGTTTTTATGACCTAAACTCAACCCTTGATCCCCTTATCTACTGGCTGTGTAACAATAGGAATAGTGTTTCCCCCCTAAACATCTATTTCTTCACCTGGGAAATGTAGTAACATCCCACTTCATAGATCAGTTGAAAGACCAAATGCAATCACATATGTAAAACATTCTGCAAGGTGCCTGGAATGGGATAAGTGCCCCATGGGAGCAGTCTTTCTGCCTCTTCCTCAGTATTTTAAAAGATAAACTCTGGAGATTAACAGTACTGGAGCTAATTTTGACTCCAAATCCCATTGGCTGTATTATGTTTAATCAAAAGGCAAAATAAAGGGGGAAACAGTCTACTTTGAGTCCCTTGCTTAATTCAGAGTATTCCGTGTATTCCAAAATTTGCCTAAACTCCTGAATTTTTCCATAATTGTTCTACTTAACTATCTGAATAATGCTAGAGAAACCCCCTACTGCCCCTTGCATGTTTATTTGTCACTTTATCAGTCTAGTTTTCCTTCTTCTGGAAAGTCACTTCCTTTGGGAAGGTACCCTCTGTCTAACTAGGTATTATAAAAGAAACTACTGACATAGTCCCCTGTTCCACCCTCAAAGTTGAGTTTTTCAGAGAGGAGTCCCGAACTTCCTTGTAAATGGGTTTAAAAGAGGCATCTTGTTGGAATTATCCAGGGAAGGTGGAAGCAGAAGTAGAAGACGTTCCCTTAAGCCGTACTTGTAAAGCAAGCATACCATAATTTATGAGAAAGTGGTTAGTTAGAGTTGTTCTGTAGAGAGATGAAGGAGAAACCAAAAATTTCCAATCACCTCAGAGTTAGCAACTCCTTGAAGCCACCACTCTGCCCGCAGGGATGAAACTGGGAAACAGGCTGGCTCCAACCTATCATAGGAGGAAAGCCACTCTAAGAGCATAAAGTGGAAGAAAATCTCAACACACTGGGCTGTTTCTTGAGCTCTCTATTCATATTAATAGACACCTTTTTTTTTTTTATCTGCAAGGCCATACTAACCAACAAAAAGTTCACAGTGCCAAATATTTAAGAAAAATTCATGGTGAAAAAGCCTGTGCATGGGACTATAATAATAGAATGACAGTATTCTGCCTCTTATTCACGTCTTGGGGGAAAAAAATACAACTGAAAAATACAAGACTTGAGAAATTCTATCTATAAATAATAATCATGAATTAAAATGCTAATCAAG
This sequence comes from Spilogale gracilis, assembly GCA_004023965.1. Classification (NCBI taxonomy): domain Eukaryota; kingdom Metazoa; phylum Chordata; class Mammalia; order Carnivora; family Mephitidae; genus Spilogale; species Spilogale gracilis. The sequence continues at coordinate 13,601 of PITA01007021.1, read as the reverse complement.
TTTAAATATAGAAAGTATAGAATCTCTTTAGTAAGTTTTATTCTTTGAGTATTTTTAAATACACTAAAATCTGTTTATAAAGAACTTAAAGACATTCATTTCTAAGGTTTTTTTAATGAATCAAATAAGTGTAAAACATGTTAGAGAAATCTATCTCATTTCTTACTATTTCCTTTATAATTTTGAAAAATTTACCTAGTTTTCAAAATGTCCAAAATAAATTAGAAGCAATAGTTATTTCCTCGTGAAAGTCAAATAAACCAGACTTGTCATTTTTCTACCATTTTACCCGATGCATATAGAACCACAAAAAAAGTGGGGGAATGGGGGCGCCTAGGTGGCTCAGTTGGTTAAGCGACTGCCTTCGGCTCAGGTCATGATCCTGGAGACCAGGGATCGAGTCCCACATCAGGCTCCCTGCTCGGGGGGAGGCCTGCTTCTCCCTCTCACTCCCCTTGCTTGTGTTCCCTCTCTGGCTGTATTTCTCTCTGTCAAATAAATAAATAAAATCTTTAAAAAAAAAAAGAAAGAAAGAAAGTGGGGAAATGAACAACAGTATCAAACTGACCAATTAAAGCTAATTAGGGCACAGCTGTATCCGACACCTTCAAGTTTCAATCATAGGAGTCCTATACTTGTTATGATATTAAATTAATGAGATAAGAATGTAAAACATCCGTATCTCAATATGTTAAATTATAGTTTGTTTTTTATATGGGAAATTAATTACAAAATTTTAAACTACCAAGCACCTATTCTAGCTTATTATCAAATGACACGTGATACTTTTGAAGAGATCAAACAATGAAAGCTTATTTTATTTTTCAAAAGATTCATGGCTGCTACTGCCTTGCAGTTCTCCTTTCTGAAAGAGGATAATCAAACTTCTCGCCAACTGATTTCATGCTTTGTTACGAGACTTACCTCTGGTCAATGAGTGGCAGCTGAAATGATGCTTCTCTCTTCTGAGTGGGAGATTTTGGAAATGGAAAAAGACAGATAGTGGGTCCTGATTTGTATTACAAAACTGGGTTTTGTATGCTATCACGGTCATTTGGATTCATCTGACAACCACAGTAGTCTCATGAGGCCCAAAGGAAGTCAACCAGCAAGTTCTTTAAATTTTTAGTCTTGGAACCAAAGGGCAGAGAATGTACAAAATAAGAATATTAATGCTTATTTATAGGGTGATTCTAAGCCTTAAATTATATAATGTGGATTTACTATTCAGCAAAATACTTTATTAATAGTAAACTCACATTAAATAGTTAACAATAAGAATGAAGATGGTATTGGTTATAACAGTGCCACTCTGGACCTCACCCAAAAGGACATAGCTATCAATGAAGTAGAATTGATTCAGGAGTTGGGTGAGAAAGAAAACATTTTATAGTATTCGTAATAACAATTGCACAAAATTTGCTGGTTTTGCAAAGAATGTTTCCACAGATGTTACACACCAGTAGCAATGGGAAGGCTTCAAACTCAACCAAGGTTTTATCAGATGGTATTGGGTGCTTTTTTAATTTTTAATTTGAACGGCCTATGTGGGCATATGCCATAATCCATCATTCCTTTTACGTCTGTGATCCAAAACTGTCATTTGCTAGTTCATCTACAGGCCTATGAAGACATTTAGTTTGCTAAAGACAATGAAAAGGTTTTTATGTTAGTTGATTTTGAAGTCAGAACCTCAAGTAGGAAATAGTCCCCCAGCTTTTGATCAGTCTTGAGATATGACTTACAGAAAAAAAAAACAAAAAAAAACCTCCTTCATTTGTAACTTGCTTCTGTTATTCTGTCTATTTCAAAGCATTGTACAGAGAGAGAGAAAGACGCTAAATGCCTGGAAGCTGAGTGGGGACTTGGGACTGAGAGCTGTTGAAGAGCCTTGCTTACCAAAGAAAAGGACTGAACAAGTTCAAGTGAGGAGGAAAGCAAAGAACGATGAGCAGAGCTCAAGCATGAGGCAAATAATAAATGTGAATGATGATAAATACATACACATACACACAGGCACGCATGCTCACACACACACACACACACACACAATAACCCAGGTATTAGCAAAGAATGGCACAGTGACTATGACACCGTTGGTGGTGAATTTTGTAGTCTGAGTCCGAAAAAAGAGAAATATTCATCAGGAGAGATGCATCCTGATCAGGACCTCAGCTGAGGAACCGTCATTCAAGAAGCAGAATGAGTTCCACGCAGCAGTGAGGCAGAAGCTTAGTAGAGCTGGCCTGACTCTGCGAACAGACATAGGGGACAGAGCAGGAACCCAATGAGAAGAAACAAGGGAACGTTGTAGCCCTGGGACAAGAGTGAGCTTAGGCCACTGTCTGCTCACAGGATATATGTGTTCCAAAATACTGCTTCCTCTGAGCACCAGAGCCCTGGGCGAGCAGAACCTGGGATGCAGTCAGCCCCATGTCACTCTCTCACCTGGGTACCTTGTGTGGGACATAATCTGTACAACCAAACGCTATAAACTCGAGGCAACTTGATGGATGAGAAGAGGAGCAGCAGCGATACCTGCTGCTTCAGATTTGGTATATTTTTTTCAGTGAGATGGGGTTTAGCTAGGGGAGCTGAGGAAAGCAGGGTTTTATCATTTTGGCTAAGCCTGTCACCTTCTGTGGCAAAGACATTGGCTTTTACCGACAAGGAGATACTAAATATCAGAAAGAGAAAGACGCAGTCTAATACGATTGAGGAAACTATTAACTATCAAACAGCTCAACATAAGAAAAATTCTCTTGCAGAACTAAAGTTTTACAATTTTGCAATTGCATTAGCCTAGACTCCCCGAATTCCTGAGTGCCTTTTAGAATCACCTCCATATGAATAATTGAATGCAGGACTCCTTAAAATCCCCACCTAAGAGATGCTGTCCTTGGCGATAAGGTATTCAGCTCTAAAGAAATGTCTTCAAATTTGGTGTTTAGAAAGTTTAACCTTTAAAAATTCAAATTTGAAGCATTTGTTTGGCTGTGCCACTAATGTATAGTAAACCATTGGGCAGATGACCTGCCTTTTCTGGAACTCCTGATTTTTTTAAAATAGATGAAGTATCATCACACAAATGGAAATGAAAATGTCTGTCTTACTGATGCCTCCCTGCTATCCAGAGAGAGAAAGTATGGTACCTAGGCTCTGTGCCTCAAAATCCCAGCTGATCCAGACAGATCCCAGAGTGATCCTGCATAGTGAGAAACACAGGTTTGACCCACTGAGTCTAAACATACTGACCCCAAGAGCCACATGTGTTCCCAGTTGCCATTCATAGGAGAGACAGGTTTCCTGAGTATTTAACATCATCATCCAGAAGTGTCAATTTAGGTTACTCTGGAGGGATTAGCACAAAGTGTGATGACTGGTTCTCATTTCAGTAGTTTTTTATTATGCTATCCTGTGAGATTTTTTTTAACAACATTTGCACATTTTTGCAATATCACTCAGTATCACTCATTCATGCAACAGATATTTACTGGATGAATTCTAAGTCCAGACTCTGGGGATGCACAGGTAAAGAAGAAAGACAAGGTTCTTGCTCTAAGAAATTTGTAGCTCATAAAAACAGAGCTATAAACAAGAGATAAGAGAAAAATGAGTATCCTAGGAAAATAGAAGGATTTCTTAGAACATGTAGTAGAGGTCTAATGTGATCTGGGGATCACAGAAGACATCTTAAAAAAGTGATATTTGAGCAGAGACCTAGAAAATTAGAAGAATTGGGGCACCAGGTGGCTCAGTCGGTTAAGCATCTGCCTTCAGATCAGGTCATGATCCCAGGGTCCTGGGATAGAGTGCCGCATCAGGTTCCCTGCTCAGTGAGGAACCTGCTTCTTCCTCTGCCCACCACTCCTCCTGCTTGTGCTCTCTCTCTCTCTGACAAGTAAGTAAATAAAATATTTTTAAAAAGAAGAAAGAGATGGCGCCTGGGTGGCTCAGTTGGTTAAGCGACTGCCTTCGGCTCAGGTCATGATCCCTGAGACCCGGGATCGAGCCCCACATAGGGCTCCCTGCTTGTCAAGAAGCCTACTTCTCCCTCTCTCACTCCCCCTGCTTGTGTTCCCTCTCTGGCTGTGTTTCTCTCTGTCAGATAAATAAATAAAATCTTTAAAAAAAAAAAAAGAAGAAAGAAAAAGGAAAAGGAAAAGAAAAGAAAGAGAGAAAAAAGGAAAGAAGAAGAGTTAGTTGTGCCTGCAAGTAGGTGGGAGATGGAGTAAAAAGAATGTTCCAGGAAGAATAATATGTGTAGTTCTAGACAGAAAAGAAAGTTTAGTATATCTGAGAAACTAAAAGAAGTTCAACTCCTAATAGGTTGAATGAAACTTTAGGTACATTACCCAGTATGTTCTCTGCATGTAATTTTAGATAAAGTGATAGCATAATACTAAAATGAAATTTAGGATGCTTAATGTAATAGTTGTACCAATGAATGACCCCATTTCAAGAAGTATTCGCATAAATATTTATTATGAACTAAATGAATCTCATTTTAAGGGATCATCATCATTTTTAAAAAAGTAACTGATTTTATTTCTTAATCCTTAGCTAAGAAAAGTTAAAAACATATCATTTAATATTAAAACTGAAAACTTTCTATAATAAGAATTGGAAGGAAGAGAAATGAGATTATGATCCCAGCATGACAAAGCTGAATTAATCAGCAAGATCTTTGCTGAGAGTTAGCCATATCAATATGAGGATGAACTATGCTTCCTGTTGCCCTAAAATTACATTAAGTCTAGAATATAAAACTTTATTTATACAGATGTTCAAATGAATTATTTTTACCTACAGCTAATATTAATGAGAATTTTGATGTGGGATTCAGTTTAATCATTCCCAAAGTCATACTGGTTATAGAAATCCATTCTGATTTCAAAGCCCATTTCAGAAAACATCAGTATAGTCTTACAGTCTAATAAAAGCAATGTCACAGAGAAATAAAAAATAAATCACCATATAACATCTTCATTCCAAAAGCTCAGGTACTGAGAGGTGTCACTCACTCAGGCCTACAGGACTTGCATGGTGGGACTTGATATCAGTAATAAAGCCTGTTTGGCCAAAGAAATCTTTGTCTTCTGCAGATTTATTTATGGGTGAGGAGGTAGAAACCAGAATAGATTCCAGATTCCAGTACAGAGTTCAAATTCTAACTCTGCTGCTAGAATCTGGATCCTTATTATCAGGGCAAATGAATCCACCTTCTGAGGTCTCCTCATCTTCAAAATGAGGCCAACCTTACTTGAAGGGATTACTGCAGAGCTGGAAGGAGAGGACATCCATGAAAATTGTTACCATATTGCTGAGTACATGAATAATAAACAGACAGCCTCTCTGCCCTGTTTCCCCACATGGATATACCATAGTAGGCAAAATTATAGCAAGGACCATTCTGGGTGGGTTGAAGGCACATTTGCTTTTTGCAATGTCTCCCATGTAGAGTTGATTATGACGTGGTGATGAGCATCACGGCTACAGTGATGGAAGCCTCACCTATGATGTGGTAAAGTTTTTCTCCATTACTTCTAGAATGACCTGATCACTAATTCCTTACTAAAAGGTTGAACTTTTTGTTTGGTGTTTTTTGTTTTTTGGTTTTTTTTTACAAACTGCACTCAACATACCCTTTTTAGTGTTTGAGAAGAACCAAAGCTTAGCTTAATTTTTTGAATCAAAAATGAGAAATGGGAAATAAGTGCCATTCTTTTCTCAATGAAATGATTGCATCTAATTTTGTTGCATGCATCTGTGTTTGTGTTTAATGGCAAGTGTAATTATGCACCTGTGATGTGCGGCTCTTCTAATTTTAGTAAAACTGATTAAACTATTAGGAAAATACATAACAAATGACTCTTTAAAAGTGAGTAAATTTAAATGCTGAAGCCTTTTTAACTGTCTGTCACATTCCTGGTCTTCTACTTTGATGTAGTAACTGCACAGAGCTTTTGTGCCCACCATTGTAACCTGGAATCTTTCCAAGGGGCGCAGGGCCTCTCCCTGCATTCTCCTGGATTGATTGTGGCTACAAGCCAGCCAATGATCCCTCTTCCCTCCCTGAAGAGCTTCCTCTCTAGAGGACCATGCAGAGCAAAAGAAAGCCTTTGTTCTTGTGTCAGAGAGATAGTTGTGGGGGTTAAGAGAACAGACCCTTTTTGTCAGACAACCAGGTTAAAATGCAGTCCCAGTACAACTCAGAGTCCAGTCATTTAGTTAGTATAGCCCTCAGAAAGTGCAACTGTGTGTAGGTCACTGGGGACTCACAGAAAGTGCACCAGAACTCTAGACATATCAGATTCTTTTCATTTTTTTCCGCAAACCTTATTTCCCTATGTGTTACATGCCAACGAGCTGATATTTTGATATTTTTGGATAATATATATCTTAAATACTTTAGTTCAATTTTTAAGAAGAAAAAATTAAGAAAGTATGGAAAATATGAAAACACATTACTAATGCTCATTAGTCAAGTGAGTGGATTTTTCATATGCAAAGTTGTATTTTGGTCAAGAAATAATCAAGTCGAAGTTAATCACCCCCCAAAAAAACAGAAAGAAATGAATTAATCCCACAAATAGAAAGGGAAAAGCAATGCAATATGTAGATAGTAATGAACATACAGGGGTTAGGAGCCTTGTCTCCAGAGAAGCAGCCCACACTGGAATAGTGGACATCAGAGAAACAAATTATGTTTAAAAAAGAAGAAGAAAGAAAAGAAAAGAAAAGAAAAGAGAAGAGAAGAGAAGAGAAGAGAAAAGAAAAGAAAAGAAAAGAAAAGAAAAGAAAAGAAAAGAAAAGAAAAGAAAAGAAAAGAAAAAGCCTGAGGGCAAAGTCTTGGCAACTCCTTTTTTTTTTTTTTTTTTTTTTAAGATTTTATTTATTTGTTTAAGAGAGAATGAGAGAGAGCATGTGAGGGGAGAAGGTCAGAGGGAGAAGTAGACTCTCCGTGGAGCTGGGATGGGAGTCTGATGTGGGACTCAATCCTGGGACTCCAGGATCATGACCTGAGCTGAGGGCAGTGACTTAGCTAGCTAAGCCACCCAGGGCCCAGTCTTGACAACTCCTTGATGGGCTACAGAGGACTTGAAAATGTGGTCTTTGGACCCAGGAGCACAAACCTGAGGATCCTGAAACTCTACCCTGTCCTAAGACCTGACTTTCCCCAAAGTCCAGATCTTTCAGAAGAGTCACTTAGCTCATCTGAACATTGTTGAGTGTTACAGCAGAACATTTTCTCAACCGCTTACCCAGTTGTCTTAAAATGGATTTCAAAATATTTTACTTTTGATGGGAGAAACTTAACTACATGTATTTGGCAGTAAGGAGTATCATTTATGTTTGATAAAGTGTAGGGCATACGTTAAAATCCTGTTGATAATCTCTATATCGCAAAGCAGCAGTGGTCAAAAGCAACTTCAGTGTGTTTCTTCTGTTTCTTGACATTTTCTTGGCCATTTCATATGAGTGCTTGAAAACACAAGCTTCTTTTAAATGTAATGTTGGCATTCATAAAATTTGGTTGTCTACATAAGCGGTGTGACTCAGAAATTTAAGGCAAATATTTCAAATCCTCTGACTGAAACTGTTTTGATTTTGAAGCAAGTGTGTGGACTAAAATTCCTCTTATATTTGCTCAATATTTCACTTCCCTAACAAGTAGGGTTTGATCCTCTTTTTCGCCAATGGGAATGTTTTTTTTTCATGTAGATTTCTCAAATTAATTAGAAATCCCAGTTGTGAAATAAGACTTATCAGTTCTATTTTCTGAGTAATTTTAATTTTAAAGTGAAAGCTAACATTAACTTTAATATATAATTTTTCTCTTTAACCATTTGGATTCTTAAGGAAATGCTCTACAGATATGTTGAAAAGGCCAAGTGTATTTTAAAGGTTATGTCAGTGGATTGTAAGAATTGCCTTTCCAATTATGTTCAATATTGAGCAGAATGTTAATTGATCTTATTGGAGAGATCCTCTTAAAGGTTTTTTGGTTTAATTAAACAGTAGTTGTGCTTAATCCATTTCAGATAAAACTTTAATTAAATAGAAAAGGCATTTAGCAATCTTACATGAGTTCTTTACTGAGAAGCTCTTTCATAAGAAAAAGAAAACACTGATTTCTCCATATGTAAAGAACAAATATACTTTTCAAATACTACTTTTTGTTTCTATTATGATTCAAGGAACATGTTAACAAACTTCAGTGAGGTTCTTTGCTTATGTATCTGGCAAATCTAAAATTATAACTGAAATTCCTCTGTAGTATTTTAAGTTCTTAATAAGGCTTTTGTGTCATCTTTACTTAGAACCTGGCTGGTAATAAATTGTGAACAGCTAGAATCGCCAACTAAATCAAAACTCCAAAATAATATCTAGACTTTTGCCTAAAAATACAGTTTACTAAAGTAAAACGTATTATCCAAATTATCTTTAACTTAGCAAAATTCTTTAATGCAAAAAGAGCCAGTCAAATCTGAAAAAGAATTGACAAACAAGTATCTAATATTTTTAAAAGTTAGCTTAATGAACTACTACTTTTTATAAAATTACTTTGTGGGCCTCAGTGTGTTCCCCTGCAAATGCATATGTTGAAGGTTGAACCTCCAGTACCTTAGAATGAGACTGTATTTGTAGAGAGGCTCTCCAAAGAGGCAATTATGTGAAATGAGGTTGTTTGGGTAAGTACTAATCAAATATGACCAGTGTCCTTATAAGAAGATTAAGACACAAGCACACATGGAGGGAAGATAATGTGAGGAGAGGACACAGAGAAAAGTCAGCCATCTGCTGACATCCTTGATCTCAGACTTCTAGTTCCAGAACTGTGAGAAAATCAACTTCTCCTGCTTAAGCCACTTAGCACGTAGTACTTTGTTACGGCAGCCTAGGAAACTAATACAATGGCTGAATCTAGTCAGTCTGTGACAGGAGTTTATTGAAGTGACGAGCCCTGGGAGAATCAGAGCCGTGGTTGGGGCTGTGTGAGAAGCTCAAGGAGGGAGACCCTGTCAGGAGGGGCGGACTGCCACAGCTCATGGCCTCCGCTCTTCCCCAGAGGCGAGGTCCCCTGTCAGTTCTGCTACTTCAGCAGTCAGAATCAGCATCCTAGTGTTTTTATGGTTGTAACCCGGAAAGGACAGAAAAGACTGCCAGGCTCACGGTACAAGCAAATCCCAGAATGTACATCCCATAGCAATGTAACAATCTCTCAATGCTTCAAGAAATATGTTTAAATTAATATTCTTTAAACCTCCTCTATATTATGAATATATAAATAGCCACCTAAGAATAAACAAGCATCCAATATATATGCTCCTGTGCTATTTATTATAACCCAGCTATAACTTGGAAAATTGCTTTGCTTAGTAGATATTTTTAGAACAACTCCTGATGCATGTATTCCTTAAGGAAGCCATTTAATCTCATTTTTAGTGCTTAGGAAGTGCTGGTTACAAGATTGAAAGTAAAAAAAAAAAAAATTGTAGATAAATGGTTAGATCTGAGATACATAATTTTTTAAAGAATAGTAATTGCTTTCTTTAAAATTAAATTGCTTACATTTAGATATGTAAATCTGTGTGTACTTATAAATAAGATCACCTGTAAGATTTAAAACTACTTAAATAAACAAAAAAGAAAAACACCAACACTTTTATACCGTTAACTGGTTGTCCACACTACATGCATCTCTTTTCCTGATAATAGCATTATAGATTTAGACAAGGACATGGTACCTCTAGCAAATTCATTTGTCTTTCTCTCAGTGCAGTTTTTTTTTTCATTTTTAAAATATCCCTTTTAAAATATAATTCTAGAATTGAACATAATGCTCTATAAATGTTCTAATCAGTATGAAGTGAGATGGGTAGAGTGCCCTGTGAGGGTGTGTCTACCTTTGAGTTTGTAGACATAGACTTTAGTTAATGAAGACTAACTCTGGGAGGGTTTTCTTACTATTGTTCTTCCAGCAATCTCTCACAGTTGGAGTACATTCCGTTTCTTACAGGAAAGAAATGCAAGAAGTTTTTACATGTTGTTAATACACCCGAACATAAAATTCTAAGGTTCTTCTTTCCTATTCCAACTAACTGTAGCATGCTAAAGCCATTCTCAAGGAAATACCAGTGATAAGGATTACCTTAGTCTTAGGAAAGGTGAATACCCCATTTGGGTAAAACCGTTAAAGTAGCTTTTTATTTCTATGGTTTTTATTTCTATTATTTTTCATGAAATATGTATATACATATATATATATAAATCTATGTTTATAACTTCAACAAGATGGTCATTATCTAATCAAATTTTAAAATTATACATAGGCAATATTTATATATAAAGACTATAAATATATATGCATAATTTTATATGTGCACATATATATACATATACATTTAGTTTAAAATTTTTCCAATACATTGTCCGTGGATTTTGTGTATTTTCATGTATCATATCTGCTAATTGTGCTGTCCTATAATAGATGTTTTATGTAGCAGAATTATAAGTTTTTGAATAAAAGTATAAATTCATAATACATACCAAAAATATGATCTACCCACATACTTACTCTTTACATGCCTTTTTAAAAATATTATTCCTTTATTTTGTTTTTTCCTCTAAGAAAGATTGGGAAAAGATTATGTCACTAGTCCACATTATATTCCTTGTGTCATCTCTTCTGAAATTAACCACCTCCACTTCCACGAAACATCACCTTGAAAGCTTGACAACAGGCAGATGTCTCCATGAAGCTCCTCTTCCATGGAATGTGTGCTTGAAGTCTTTATGTATTACTTGCCGCATATTGATGTAGGCAGAAGCAGCATGATAAGGAATGGAAGGTTTTTACATACCTTAAAAAAGTTTCTCTGCCCCTCTCTCATAAATTCTTCTCTCATCCTGCCAAAGACTTTACTTTTTTTCATAGCTACTGAGGTCAAGGTGATCTCTCCTAGAGGCATTTATCCTCCATTTTTCTACCGCAAAGCACCTTTGTGGACCCCAGCCCTGGATGCATATTAAAATCATTTTGGGGGCGCCTGGGTGGCTCAGTTGGTTAAGCGACTGCCTTCGGCTCAGGTCATGATCCCGGAGACCCGGGATCAAGTCCCACATCAGGCTCCCTGCTCAGCAGGAAGCCTGCTTCTCCCTCTCTCACTCCCCCTGCTTGTGTTCCCTCTCTGGCTGTGTTTCTCTTTGTCAAATAAATAAAATCTTTAAAAGAAAAAATAAATAAATAAAAAATAAATAAAATCATTTTGGGAGCTTTAAAAAATCCCCATGGCCAATACCTCTCTAGATGTAGTATATCAGAATCTCAGGGTGGTGCCCCTGTATTGGTCTTTTTGTAGAAGCCCCTGGGGTCAGGCTAATATCCAGATAAGGTTGGAAATTATTCACTGTCACAAATTTACTTCAACTGCGAGAACCCTTTCCTAATTCAATAGAAGAGGACTCTTTATTTTTATCAAGACTTGCCTTTATCAAGGCTTACATTTACAAACATTTTTAATCAAGGATCCATTATCACGTAATCCTTGATTATACCCTCTCCTACCTCATCTGATGCTTCAGTTACATACTTCTTTACTAGAGGTTGTGTAGTTCTTTCCACTCATCTACAAAAAAGACAAGATCTCTTCTAATTTTAGGGATAAAATAGCTCAGGTTATAATCCTGTATTTCTTTTCCTTCCACCATCAAAATATAAATATCATTCCATTCACTTACTTAACTTCCCTATCACTCCTAGTTCTTTTTCCTTCCAGTAGTAGCCACAGTGTCGCCATTTCTGTGCCCATCAGTTATCCTATGACATACCCAGATAGAAAAAGTACTTAGCTTTTGGACACTAATGCAAAAGAGCAGAGCCAACCTTATGGGCTTATGTGGGGCACCAGATTTTTTCCAGCACATATTACTTAGGTTCACTTGGTTCAGTGAACCCACAGACCAAAGAGGGTTTCTTTGTGTATGATGTTATTATGACATGAGCCAAGATTCACTCAAAATAATAATTCTATAGCTAAGTTGAACTGTGTTTTTCTAAACAATTAACATGGATCCTAATATTAATGTAATTGCCTCCTTATTAGGAAATTGATGCTACTTAACTTATTAGGTCAATGAAGTATCTAATCCTGATTTTGCCCAGAATATTCAAGAAAAATGTTGTTGTCTCTTTCTCAGTGGTAATTTTCTTATGTGGTATTTATTTATGCAATGCCTACTATGTACTGTACTAAGCACTTAAATTAGTAAGCACTTAAGCAATTAAATTCCATTTAATTTTTAGAACAATCCTATAAGGAAAATCTTTGAAACAGAGGGCCAATAAATTAAATAACTTGCTCAAGATCACATGACTGATATATACCAGAAACAAAATTTAAATTTCCATGTTTGATTCTAAATTATATTGCCCTTTCCATTATAACTCATTACATTTCCCAAGACAAGATTTAGAAACCATTGGTAGATTGTAAGTTAAAGAGTGGCATGGTTAGATTTGCATGCCAAAATAATTACTGCGGTAGCGGTGTGAAGGAAGGACTTGGAGGATGAAGAACTGAATAGACAGATCAGTTAGGAAGACACTGTAAAGGTAAGTGGAGGTAAGTAAGACCCTGATTGTAGCAGAGGCGGTAGGCACAGGCACAGAGAAGAACAGAGGAGTGAATTAAGAGATAAATTGGGTAGTCCTGTGTGACCAGTGGTATGTAAGACTGATTTTACCTTTCACATTGTCATTGTTAAGAAAGGAAATCTTAGTTCAGGAAAGAACATGGAGGATTATTTTTAGACACTGTTTCATATAAAACATGGTAGAAGAAATGCCCATGGGTTAGTCTAAAGTGATTAAAATGTCTGCAGTACAGAGAAAAGCAAACTAGAATTTGAAAATTATTAGCAAATAACTCCTGTCCTTGGGGAGAAAAAAAAAAAAACAGCATGAAAAGAGCATGAGCACAGAAGAGGGTCAAGAGTAGGAGACATCTTTGCTACAAAGCGTCTTCAGCATATCTTTCTTTTATTCCACGCCAGTTCTGATTTTCCAAGCACAAGCTCTTATTACCTCTGCACTATCCTATGCACTGATTTCACTATTGGCAGTTTCTTGCCACCTCCCTCCGTTCGTTCCGCTCCCCACCCTCTATGCCTGTCTAATATGCACTGACTACCATTAATTATCTCACTGATAGGAATGCTGACTTCCTACCTTTCCAAATTTATATTCCAATGCTAGCTATGAGCATTTTATACTTAATCAAAATGGACAGTGTCCCAGAAAAAGCTCTGGGCATTTTCATCTCCATATTTGGATTATGCTGTACCCTCCGGAAGGAATACCAACTACTGCATGAAAACTTATAACCCAAATAGGGCCAAGTTTCCCTTCTCTGAATTCCTGTAGCAATTGTTTTAGAACTACTATGTTTATTATTTCTCTTCTCTAATTCAACAAATGTTTTGACAATTTATGACTCTTTCAGGGGAATAAACATGAATGAGACATAGATCTTAGCCTTTAGGAGATTATATTCCAGTAGAGTTTTTATTTGTGGATATTCTTATAGTAACCAACA
>PITA01007020.1:0-95128 GCA_004023965.1 Spilogale gracilis | reverse complement strand
TTTCATGTGTCTGTTAGGCGTTTGTATATCTTCTACAGAGAAGTGCCTCTTCATGTCTCTTGCCCATTTTTTGATGTGTTCATCTTCTTTTTGGGTGTTGAGTTTGAGTAGTTCTTTATAGATCTTGGATACCAGCCCTTTGTCTGTAGTGTCATTTGCAAATATCTTCTCCCATTCTGTGGGTTGCCTCTTTGTTTTGTTGACTGTTTCCTTTGCAAGCAGCCAACTCTTGATTTCAACTCGGTCGTGATCTCAGGGTCCTGAGGTCAACAGGTCCTGAGGTCAAGCCCCGTTTAAGATTCTCCCTCTGCCCCTCCCCCTGACTCCACTTGCAGGTGCACACTCATTCTCTTAAAAAAAAAAAAAAAAGAAAGAAATCCTGCCATCTGCAACATGGATGGAACTAGAGTATATAATGTTAAGCAAAATAGGTCAGAAAGACAAAATACAGTATGATTTCACTCATATGTAGGATTTAAGAAACAATAAACAAAGGAAATTAAAAAGTGAGGGAAGTAGCAAACCAAGAAACAGATTTTTAAATTTAAGTAGAGAACAAACATGATTACTAGAGGGGAGGTTGGGGGGGATGAGTGAGATAAATAAATGGGATTAAGAGTATATTTACGATGAGCAGTGAGCACTGTATGAAATTGTTGAATACTATATTGTATATCTGAAACTAATTTCACACTGTATGTTAACTATACTGGAATTAAAAAACTTAAAAATAAATTTTAATATAAAATAAGTACTGGTACAGAATAAGTTTGGTTACCTCTCTATTAAAAGAATAAAGTTTTGATAGGTTATTGGTCTTCTCTTAGTAAGAAATCACAGAGATTTTTCTTTACCTTTTAAATAAATCTACCTGGGAAGCAAAGATTTTATGTCCTACCAAATTTACTGTGCTTCATGTGTCTCTATCAGGTCTTTGATTATTGAAGAAAACCTAGTTTTCTCAACATTAAAAGAGCTAAGGATTTTTTAAAACAACTATATATAACTTTCTGTATTTGCCTTCAAAGTCTTTGCCATTTTGATTAAATGTATTTTTTTCAAAATGAAGTTTTACTTGGGGTACCTGAGTAGCTCAGTCAGTTGAGCATTGGACTCTTGGTTTTGGCTGAGATCATGCTCTCCTAGGTCCTGAGATGGAGTGCCCTGTGGGGCTCCATGTTCAGTGGAAGTCTGCTTGAAGATACTCTAACTCTGCCCCTACTCACCCAATCCTGCTTGCATGCTAGCATATGCTCACTCTCTCTCAAATCAATAAATCTTAAAAAAATAAAGTTTTTCTTATTTAAGTACTCTCTACACCCAAAGTGAGGCTCAAACTTATGACCCAGAGATCAGGAGCCACATGTTCCTCTGACTGAGCCAGCCAAGAAGCCCTAAATGAATATTTTTTACAAACTTCCCCCAAATCAAATTCTAAATGTAGGGTTTTTAAAAAGATTTTATTTATTTATTTGACATAGAGAGATCACAAGTAGGCAGACAGGCAGGCAGAGAGAGAGGGGGAAGCAGGCTCCCTACTGAGCAGAAAGCCTAATGCGGCCTCGATCCCAGGACCCTGAGATCATGACCTGAGCCAAAAGCAGAGGCTTTAACCCACTGAGCCATCCAGGCGCCCTAAATGAAGTTTGTTTTTTTTTAACCTTGAACTAACTTTGAGAATTTCAGAGGGTCTCTAGAACATCTCACAAGATTTGTTCACTCTTCCTATAAAAAAGAAAAAACGTTAAACTAGGCTTATTTGATTTATTAAATTACAAAGGAAGTATGCCAAATAAGAAGTGATGTTTAATCTGCTTAGTTATATTTGTTATACTTGTATGCGTATGTTACTAACATAAGTGTTCTGGAACTTCTATAAAGTTCCTAAAAATCTGATATGGCTTAATGTTATCAGTTAAAATTTCAGGTGTTGGTGCGCCTGGGTGGCTCAGTCCATTTAGCATCTGCCTTCGACTCAGGTCATGATCTCAGGGTCCTGGGATCGATCCCCACAACAGGCTCCTAGTTCAGCAAGGAATCTGCTTCTCCCTCTCCCTCTGCCTCTGTCCCCTGCTTAACCAACTGAGCCACCCAGTCACCCTGGGAGCTGTTTATAAAGGGGGAAGTTGAGGAGGTATGGCAGCGCATGAAATTTTCCCTTCTTTGGTACCTGTGTCTGGTTTTAAGCAGCCCATTGGTTAGTTAGGGCATATGGGTATTTTGAGGTATGTCATATGATGGGCCTGTCTATATTCTGCAGGGGGTCCCTGTGGTCCTTTTATACATTCCATTACTTAATCCTATTTGCCTAAAAGTGGCCTCTATATTTTATGATTCTTTTCTCCACCTTTTCCCTTCCCCTACCCTATAAAGGTAATGCCATTGTGTACCTATCTCAGGCCATTAAAAAGGAGGGTAAATCAATTGCTGGGTTTGCTTGCTGCTGGTAATTCTACAGTTCTTTCTGTGACTGCTATCTTCCTGATTTCCAATGTCTCAGTTTCTCTGGAACAAGCTTGCTGGATAAACACTTCTGGGGAAGTGGAGACATAGTTACATGAAATACACAAAATACATAAACAAGTCAACTGGCTTAAAGAAGTATTCTCGGGGCACCTGGGTGGCTCAGTTGGTTAAGCAACTGCCTTCGGCTCAGGTCATGATCCCGGAGACCCGGGATCGAGCCCCACATTGGGCTCCCTGCTCGGCAGGAAGCCTGCTTCTCCCTCTCTCACTCCCCCTGCTTGTGTTCTCTCTCTGGCTGTGTTTCTCTCTGTCAAATAAATAAAATCTTAAAAAAAAAAAAAAGAAGTATTCTCAATATTCTAGCTAGTTTGGATCATGGATATTGTTTTGTTTGCAATAATTATTACTGTCTCCTTATAAATTACATTCCCTAACAAGTTTTAAACAAATGTGTGCAACCATTGACCATCCAACAAATGATTTTTCTCCAACTGGAATGACAACAGAGAACTGAAGAACATAAGCAGTTCCAAGGATAAAATCCTGGTATCATCTCCTTCACAGGAGATGTACTGAGATGTACTGTGCTAAGACTTGAAGAGACTATGGTAACTGAGAGTCACTCTAATACTGACTTTCTTTTTTTTCAAGAGGATGATCAAAAAGGGGAACAGGTAAATACATTTTTAGCCCCAAGATAGAGCTGTTCCTGACTACCAGGTTAACAAACTGAAACTCAGATAACTTGTAAATGCTCTGCTTGACTGGAAACACAGTGGCTTTAGTCAGCCAATCCCCAAACACCAAGCCTGAAAGAGGACTTCAACTCTCTCCATTGGACTTCAAGCTTTCAAATTGATTAAGTTCTCCTTCCTTCCTTCCTTCCTTCCTTCCTTCCTTCCTTCCTTCCCCCCTTCCTTCCTTCCTTCCTTCCAGATTTTATTTATTTATTTGACAGAGACAAACACTGCTAGAGAGGGAACACAGCAGGGGGAGTGAGAGAGGGAGAAGCAGGCTGCCTGCTGAGCAGAGAGCCCCATGTAGGGTTCGATTCCAGGACGCTGAGATCATGATCTCAGCCAAAGGCAGACGTTTAATGACTGAGCCACCCAGACGCCCCTTTTTAGCTTATTTCTTAACTTTCAAGCAAAATATCTTGCGGGTAAAGTATCAGATGGTGGGAACCAAAACTATTTCCTCAAGCCATAAGGACTGCCCTAGCCAGCCAGACCCCACCCATGACTGACTTACCACACCTTTACTGCCTTAGGTACCCACTGACCTTTGTCCTACATTTTCCTTCTATAAAGCTGGAAGCATTTTTTGGCATTTTGGAGAGTCTTTGAGATGCTAGTCAGCTGTCTTCCCTGTGTTGGCCTCACTGAAATAAATTCCTCTTTAGTTTCACTACCTCTTGCTCTGCCTTCGGGTTTTGTCAGCAGTGAGTGGCTGAACCTAGTCTGTTTGGGACTCCCAGAGTCTGGTGCTCTTCAATCCCTATTCCCTGGCTACAAGCCAACTCTGGGCTCTATACTTACTTATATCCTGTTCCTTATTCATTTTCAATTTTTCTCTCTTTCTTGTCCCTTGTTCTTTATTCTACAAAAGCTTCCTGTCTCCTGCCCCATTTTGCAGTTCTCTGGACCCTTGGGACCAGAGACTCCTTGCTTTACAAGGTATTAGGTAAAGCTTGTTTTTATCCCCTGTTAAAAAGAAACAATAGGCCCTAAATGGAGTCACTTTTGCTAAGCACCATCAAGACTTAAAACCTAACCTAGATGCAATTTCAGCCTCTCCCAGGAGTGTAATTTTAAACCAGATGTTTAGGAATTTCCCATCAGTACTAGTGAGGTAATCTGCACTTCAATAAAACGCCCTGTCTTCCTCTAAGGAAAGGTAAACTCATGAATGATCCAATCTTTTAACTTCTTGTCTCACCTTCCAACTATAAAATCCTTCCATTTTGTAGGCGTCCCCAGAGCTCCTTTCTGTTTGCTACCTGGGATGCTGCTGGGTTCATGAACAGTTGATTAAAGTCAAATTTACTTGAATTTTGTTTTTTTAACACACCCAAATTGACTTTTAAAAAAAAAAAACAAAACTCATTTTGTAACACTATCTGTTAGAGATAAATACTGAAATAGTCACAGATGAAATAATGAGATTTGCTTTAAAATTATTCTACTGCCTGGGGTAAAGATTGATGAAACAAGATAGAGAGGCATATGTTGATTATTGTTTAAATTGACATGGTTACATGTCAATTGTATGGATACATGAGGAGGTCATTATATTAATCTCTCCACTTCTGTGAATTTTTAAAATGTTCCAATAACAAAAAAGAAAATATGGTGATTTTCAATCAGAATTTCAACAGTCATGACTCCGGTTTCCTTCTTTAATAACACAGGGTAGCTATAGGACCACTATAATCATAGGGACGTTGTGAGGAGCACTATTAAAAAAAAGTGTCTTATGAGATGCTGTTTCATTTTTACTTACTATTATTACTATGGTTGCCAACATTAAATAGTTGCCTCCAAGCGTTCCCTCCTTCTCTGCCCGTAATGGTTTATCCCACTCTTCCTCCGGTCATTTCCCATAGTTCCTTCCTCCTAGTTCCCGCACTAACACCCCTCCCGCAGCCCCAATGGTTTAGCCCGGCTTCCCCAGGGGAATCCCCCCCATGGGCGGAGCAAGAGTTCTCTGCCAGTGGCCCGGCTCTCACTCCCTAGACCATTTGGATCGCTCCACATTTGGGGGTGGGCCGGTAATCACGGGGCATGGCGCGAGTCCCGTGCTCCGATTGGTCAGAGCCGAAGTAAACATCCGGTAGAGTGAGGCGGGGCCGGAAGTGGAAAGGGAAGGCGGCGGCTTAGGCTGTTCCGGAGGTTCCGGACTCGGAGTCGGTACCTCCAGGTGCCATGGGCAGGGCTGAAACGCGCTGAGGGAGACGCCGGGTGCTGAAGGGGACCCGGGGTTGGGCCATGGCGGGTGCTAGGGCCGCCGCCGCCGCGTCGGCGGGGCCGTCGACTTCTTCGGGCAACCCGCCGCCGCAGGAGCCGGGGCTCGGGGAGCTGCTGGAGGAGTTCTCTCGGACTCAGTACCGGGCCAAGGACTGCAGCGGGACCGGCGGCTCTAAGGTGAGTTTGGAGATGTAATGAGCACAAAGAGAACTCCTTGGCTTGAAAAGTTACAGAGGAAAGGCGGAGGTCGGGGGTCAGAGGAAGGAGAGAGCGAAGTTCCCAGGGTCTGGACCCGGAGATTAAGGGGCAGGTTCAAAAACCGAAAAAGGAAGAACGGGGGTCAGAATGAGCCAAGGAAGAACGTCCTTTGGTTTGAGACAGGGCGTTTGGAGGTCGGGGATCAGAGCTGAGGGACCATTAGAGAGGGGAAGCTGAGAAGGGTTATTCCTGTGCATCAGGTTGTGGGTGCACAAGCCCCCAGGTCGAGATGATTAAAAAAAGACTAGAGGATTGCTCCAGGTTAGAAGTCAGAATGGAACCAAGACATGGGCGGAGTGTGTTACTTCCTTGTGCAGCCTTAGTGTGACCTTAGCATAGGTCCATTCCTTTCCTTCTCCTACAGATTGGGAAAAGAGCCCACACTCCCTCTATTCCTTTTCAAAAGCAGGTCTCAGTTCCCTTCAGTCTCCTTATTTTCAGACCTGGAAGGCATCCAACCTGGTAAGGCCATTCCCATCCTAGGCACTGTTTGGCAGTCAATTGGGAATCTTCCAGATCCTCCTGTCTCTTATTCCCCATGTGCTTTTGGCAGGTTTAGCATCAGGCTTTCCAGTGGAATTCTGTTCTGTTCTGAGCCGTGAAACTCTGGTCTGGCTCCAGGGGTTACTTGCTGGAACATAACTGCAATTGGCATTTTGCTGCTCACTGGAATAACGTAGGGAAGTCTTCAGTAATGATGGGATTCCCCCACTCTCCAAACAACCAAGAGGTTTTCAGAGCTTAGCCTGAGGACCACCCATTTCAGCACTGTCTGGGATGCTTGTTAAAAATAAAGGTTCCTTGATCCCATCCAGTTCTGCTGAGTTAGAATTTCTGAGGATGGGAACCTGGAATTTGCATTTTTTAAATAGGCTTCTTAGTGATATTCATGTATCTTAAAATTTGAGAATTCCTAGTTTAAGCCACTATGAGTTTTTCTTTTTTTTTTTTTTTTTTTTTAAAGATTTTATTTATTTGACAGAGAGAAACAGCCAGAGAGGGAACACAAGCAGGGGGAGTGAGAGAGGGAGAAGCAGGCTTCCCGCCAAGCAGGGAGCCCGATGTGGGACTCGATCCCGGGTCTCCGGGATCATGACCTGAGCCGAAGGCAGTCACTTAACCAACTGAGCCACCCAGGCGCCCCTATGAGTTTTTCCTCTCCATTGGTCTTTTGAGTGGCTGTGGAGGGTCAGTGTTTGCTGAGCCCCTCTTCCATCTTACACCCCTAAAGGTTAAGGTTGTCTTAAGTTATAGCTGACTTTTTACTGTAGCCAGCTTTTAAAGCCTCTCCAGGCTTCCAGATCTCTTGCAGATTTCTAAGCTATTACATGTCTTATGCCTTTTTTCTAGTGGACCTTTCCCTGAACCGTGAACTAAATAAGAGCACTTTTAAGGGGAGTTCATCCTTCATTTGATAAATAAATGGAGTGTGGGGAGACAGCCTTGTCTGCATCTTTTACTCATTACACTAACTAGTGTCTAGGTACTTGTCTGTGACTAGAAAATGGGGGGTAATCTGGAGCCAGAGGAAGATAATATTAAAGTAACATAAAGCAAGAGTTCTTAATGTTAAAGTAACATAAAGCAAGAGTTCTTAATATTTTATGGATTGTGGACCACCTGGAAAATCTAATGAAAATTGTAGCCCTTTCCTTCAACTGCTTAACAGTCTCACTGCAACACTGAGGGGTTCAGAGACCTCCCAAAACATACCGCATATACATTAATGAAGTACATGTCTAGGGCCTGTGTCCCCGCAAAGTGTCTCTTCCTAGCATTGCATAATAATCACAGAGGCCCATGTCATTCCCAGTGACCTCTGCAGGTCACAAACTGCCTAATTCTCATACTTAGAATCCCAGAATCTTCTTTATGCTCAGGTCTCCTCCTCTGTGCAGGTTGAGCGCATTGAGAAGAGATGTCTGGAGCTGTTTGGCCGAGACTACTGTTACAGTGTGATCCAAAATGTGAATGGGGATATCTGTGGCCACTACCCCCAGCACATCGTGTTCCTGGAGTATGAAAGTTCTGAGAAGGAGAAAGACACGTGAGCATCATGTAACTAGAATGTGCCTGTCTGGGGAGACTCTGACAGCTCATCCCCAGAGTCAGGAAGTCTGCAACTGGGCGGGGGAATTGGGTGGGATAGACTCATTTTCCCCAGGTGTGAAACCTTATCAGACTTTTTGTTTCATTCAGGGTTTGGTAAGTTAGATTGACAAAGTTGCATGGCAGAGAATGAGCAGTTGGAAGTCACTACCCTGGACTTCTGTTTCTCCCCGACCCTCGGGCTCACTGACCTGAGACAGCTTTCTTTACACCTCACCATTCTGAGCCTTAGTGTCCTTTTTTAAGAGAGTGGGGTGGGAGCTATGCTGTGTTGTTGACATTCTTAAGATCACTTACCCATTTATAGAGCTTAAGAGCCTGAGGTCTGGAGTCAGATTGCTTTGAGTAACTTGGGCAAATTATGTAATCTCTTTGTCTCTTGGTTTTTTTATTGATAAGTCTCTGACTCTGTTTAGAAAAGTGGCTAGTGCAATTCCAAGTGATAAGTGGGGCTATTACAAGCCTAGTGTATTTATTGTAAGATAGAAGTAAGAGCTACCATTTATTGAGGGCCTACCAAGGCCCAAGTGCTTTCTCTGGGTAACAACAGGTCATATACCAGCACATATATGGATACGACCCAAAGATAGTCAGTAAATGGTGGCAGTTGTTTGACACTAATAAATCATCACAGCATGGAGGCTCCAGGAAATGCTTAGGTTGATTTCAAAGTTTGTTCCCTTAGTCTCCATGCTTGCTGCTGATTTTAAGAGAATCCAGGAGCTGTTGTCCACAGTATCTGTGAAAGCATGGCCCTGTAGATGCAATGTTATGATGAGTGCAGCAGGCCCTCACTATTGAAGTGTGCCCATCAGGAACCAGTTAGAGACTCTGAATCTCTGGCTCCAGAACCACTGAATCAAAATCACAGCCTACCACGATGCCCTAGTGATTCATATGCACATTAAGGTTTAAGAACTGCTGCTGCAGGCAAACCAGGGAGAATGGTTAATTCTGCTTGGAATGTGTGTATTCAGGAAGAGCCCGTAGTAGAGGTCCTCTTTAGTTGGGACTGGAAGGTGAGTGAGTAGCAGTCCTGACATGTCCTAACAGACCATTCTGTATATGGTCTTGATCATTAGGCCAAGGACTGTGGACTTGTGGGTGTTAGTGGTTTTACTATGCTAGTATCCCCTGACCACTCATTAAAATCACAGATCTTCAGACCCCTGAAGCAGAATTTCCAAAATCTACGTTCTGAGAGAGCTCTCTAGATGAGTCTTAGCCTACAGTTTAGCCTGAGGACCACTGCTGTAGGCCACAGGGAGCCAGAGAAGGCTTGGAAGCAGAGGAATAACTAGGTGAGAGGAGTATAAGGACTAAGCGTTATATGCCTTATCTGTAAAACGTCATTTCTGTAAGTGTGCCATCTCGTGAGGTTGTGGTGGAGTTCAGTGAGACAAAGGAAGGTATCAGAACAACAAATTTTATGTGGATCATAGAAATTATATCATATCCTCAGTCCTATAACTTAAGAACTCCCGGGATCTTTGACCCTAAAGATTTGGGCTTTGTTATAGCTCCATTATATATAGTTTCTACCTCTTCCTAACTTCTTCCACGATTAGGTAGACTCAGCATCTGTGAGCCCTTAGCTAAAGTTTCTGAACAAGATCTCTGTTTTCTTGCCCTTGGCCTCCTCTCCACCCTCTTCAGTGCTGGCTGATGGTTTTACCTTGGTGCTCTGATGGCATTTTTACATTAAGCTCAGCTCTAGTCAAGATGGTGCTGCTTCATCTGTTCTATGAGCGAATCACCTGCACTTCTAGTGAGAACACAGAATCTGACTCAGTAGGTCTGGAGTGGGGCCTGAGCTTCTGCATTTTCTCACAAACCCCCAGGTGATGCCATCCCCACCCTATAGTAGAAGTACAGTAACGAACTAAGTCTTGGTTGCCCTACAGAAGCTTTTCCTGGAAGGAAATCAGCTCAGTGCTGATGCAGTCAAGCCCTTAAGGAAGGAGAAAGGAATGTTTGCAAAGGGCCTACTGTTTGGCAGATGTTAGGGTTTCATACACTAGCTCCCTCAAGTCCTGCAACTAGCCAGTGAAGTAGATGGTATCATTTCCATTGTACCAAAGAGAAAGTGAAAACCCAGGGAAGTAACTTGCCTTTCCTGAAGATGACAAAGGTAGTAAGCAGGGTGGGTTTAAAATATGGGTCCTCCTCACATACTGGTCTGTGTGCCTGTCTGCCTTTTCTTTCTGTCATGACCACAGTTCTTCCACTAGCAGGATCTCACCTTCTAGGCCAGGGCCATGGTGGTATATTCATTACCCTAGAGGAGTTATTGAACTTTGTTAATACTTTTTACTTCTTGTTAGGCCTTGAAGTAATACTGAGTGGGTGGTGCCTTTCAGTTGAAGAGAAAGTAGGATATGCATGTTTGGGTGGGAAGAAACAGAACTTTTTGCTTCTTTACATACCTGGCTTTGGTGTTAGTAGGACACTAATTAGACCACATTACACAGGGTAGAACTGGATTCAGGAAGTGGTTTAGTTCTGTTATTACACACACACACACACACACACACACCCGCCAGTTTAGCCCATCATCTGGAAATAGAAGCCTGGATAGGGATCTCGAGAGCAGCCAAGACATGTGTTTGTCTACAAGTGTCCATTGAGCTTCTGCCATGTGGCAGTTCCCATGGATCCAGTTGGAAGCCCTACCAAATAGATGAAGTTCCTACCCTTAGATCTTTTGGGTAACACAAACCAATAAATAAGCAATGACTGAGTAATAAGAACCAGAATTAGGGGAAGTACAGATGAGGCAGTGGGGAATAATGGTTAAGTTCTGCACCTAATTTCAGCATGGGATGGGTTAAGGGGTTCCTCCACACCACCAATTCTCGGCCACCAGCTGGGTGTCCTATGATTTAGCTCAATTCTGACACTACCCAGAGATAGCATCAGATTCCACAGGTTAATAACTCAGTCCCACAAGACAAACATAAATACACAAGCCTACGTTTATTCATTCAAATCTGAGTATCATGTGTCAGACATCACTCAGTGCTTAGCACTGTAAGAAAAAGATCCTAAGGCCAGGAGATAATAAAAATAAAAACAGGAACTACTGAGAATGGAAGCTGAGTTGGTTCTTTGAGTAGGGGAACTAGCAAAATAAACCACCAGCTAGCCCAACCAGAAGAAGTATGCCTGCTACCACATTAAAAGACTGCCCAGAGCCCCTAAGAGGGAAATACTGGCATGTTTTCCGTCTTGGTTTTATGGAGTTTGCCGAATGGAAGCTCTCAGCCTGGGAAAATCAAACATAGTTTCAAGGCATTTAGAACTCGGAGCTGCTGGTGTGACTAAGTGAGGTCCTGTTGCAACAGATGGTGCCATCCAGATCTGGGAAATCGCGTGGGGCCACCAAAAAGCGAGAAGAAGACTACTGTGGGCAGTATTGTATGTGCTCTATGTTTTATATTCTCCTGGCATCTGAGTTGAATTAGGAGGTTATATTGTACTGAGGTGCCTTTTTATTTCATGGAGAAACTGAGTGAGGGGAAGTGGCAGAACTTGGTGTTCAGTGAGCCATGGACTTTTTGGGGCATGGCTGGGTGGCCACTGCAACTCTGTAGGCACCTTGAAGAGGCACCCGGCCTCTTCAGATAGTTCGCTATTCTTCCTGTCTTCAAAAAAGAAAAAAACATTGACTACAAAAGTAACATCTTAAATCAGACTTACAGAAAAATACACCATTGAAAGTGTAAGTTCTGTTTTTTATCCCCTTATTCTCTTTCCAGAATCATCTAACTGTTGGTCCAGGTTTTTACTTGAAAATCTCTTTTTAACTTCAATTTCACATCCCCACTTGATAGTAGTTATATTTTTAGGAACTGTGGCTTACAAATGTGTCTATGAAGACTGCTAAGAAATCAGTATTTTTTTTAAAAGATTTTATTTATTTATTTTACAGAGAGAGATCACAAGTAGGCAGAGAGGCAGGCAGTGAGAGCAAACAGGCTCCCTGCTGAGCAGAGAGCCCGACGCCGGCCTTGATCCCAGGACCCTGAGATCATGACCTGAGCTGAAGGCAGAGGCTTTAACCCACTGAGCCACCCAGGCGCCCGAAATCAATATTTTTTTTTTTAAGATTTTATTTATTTGACAGAAACACAGCCAGAGAAGGAACAGAAGCAAGGGGAGTGAGAGAGGGAGAAGCAGGCTTCCTGCCGAGCAGGGAGCCCGAGTGGGATTCGATCCCGGGTCTCCGGGATCATGACCTGAGCTGAAGGCAGTAGCTTAACTAACTGAGCCACCCAGGCGCCCTGAAATGAATATTTTCAAAAGACTTTATTAATCCCAACAGCATCCAGGCAGACTTAAACAGTTACCACAGATGTGTAGGAATTGCCAAATTTTCTCATTTGGAAATAATTATTTATATACATTTGCTGTTCAAGAACATATCGATGACTAGAAGGATTAAGATGTAGAAGGAATTAAATGCCCTCTAGGACTTGACCTGGAAGCTCAACCTTCTAAGGAGGGAACGTGAACATCTTCCTTCCCTTCTACTCATTTAATCTACATAGTTTCCCAGTCTTTTTTTTTTTTCTAAAGATTTTATGTATTTATTTGACAGAGAGATCACAAATAGAGAGGCAGGCAGAGAACGAGGGGAAAGCAGGCTCTCTGCTGAGCAGAGAGCTTGATGTGGACTTGATCCCAGGACCCTGAGATCATGACCTGAGCTGAAGGCAGAGGCTTAACCCTCTGAGCCACCCAGCCACCCAGTTTCCCACTTTTAACTTTCCTGCCTCCCCTTTCTCATGCAATCAGAAGCTCTGCCTGGCTGATTTGGAGCATTTTGCTCAGGACTGGTAGGTTGGTCTATAAAAGGAGACCCTGTTTTTAAGGTTTACTGATTTGATTATGGCTTTGACTTGCTGGAGCTCATCTCTAAACCTGACTCTTTTATGTTCTAGAAGCTCCCTTACTAAACCCAATGCATTAACTACTATATTTCTCCATGCCACAAATAGCTGCTTTCTTATCTCCTTTGCTCCACCATTTGCTGTTTGGACTATTAAAAATAGTTGGAATGATGATGAAATATCAGAACCTTATCATGAAAGTGGCCTTGTGATTTCCATAGGGTCCCCAAGGCACCTGGTCTTACTCTGGGAGTAGAAAAATAACACCCCAGACATAGTCAGCATCCAGTATGCTATGTATGTTTCTGTATTTTATATACTCTGTCTTCAAAGTAGCTCACTCGCTTTATTTTAAGGTTTCTAAAATCAGAATGACTTAAATTTTATTACCTATAATAGAGCATTTTTTTTCTTTTCCTGAAAAGTTTAACATATTCATGATATAGAATTTAGGGATTAAAACATTTCCTAAATTTCAAATGAGTATTCATGCACACATCTGTAGACCTCTCATGGGGTCTTTGTGAACACACACATACACACACGCGCGCGCGCGTGCTCATACAAAATGCCCACTTAGAAGCCAGCCTAACCTGCCTCTTGCCTGTGCCTTAGGTTTCAGAGTACTGTGCAAGTGAGCAAGTTGCAAGATCTCGTCAACCGTAGCAAGACGGCCAGGTGCAGAGGACGGTTTGTCTGCCCAGTGATCCTGTTCAAGGGCAAGGTAAGAATATACCATAGCCTCACCCTCCCTAAGACCCTCTTCTGGGGTAACTGGCTTAATGCAAAGTGTATGGTCATCTTGTTCATGTGCCAGCCAAGTGTTGGGTGATTACTGGGTGTCTCATGCTGTGCAAAGCGGGCCAGAGAAACAGACCAGTTCTTACACCACCTTCCAGA
Organism: Spilogale gracilis; assembly: GCA_004023965.1. Taxonomy (NCBI): domain Eukaryota; kingdom Metazoa; phylum Chordata; class Mammalia; order Carnivora; family Mephitidae; genus Spilogale; species Spilogale gracilis. The sequence goes on along the minus strand of PITA01007020.1, from coordinate 81,537 downwards.
GGAGTCTATGTAGGGAGTAGTCACACCAGAGTACCCCACCTTGTATGTATGTGTGTGTGTGTGTGTATGTTTTAAGATTTTGTTTGTTTATTTATTTATTTATTTATTAAGATTTTATTTATTTGACAGAGAGAAACACAGCCAGAGAGGGAACACAAGCAGGGGGAGTGAGAGAGGGAGAAGCAGGCTTCCCGCCGAACAGGGAACCCGATGTGGGGCTCGATCCCGGGTCTCTAGGACCATGACCTGAGCCCAAGGCAGTCGCCCAACCAACTGAGCCACCCAGGCGCCCCAATTTTATTTATTTATTTGACACAGAGAGAGATCACAAGTAGGCAGAGAGGCAGGCAGAGAGAGAGAGGAGGAAGCAGGCTCCCGGCTGAGCAGAGAGTCGGATGCGGGCCTAGATCCCAGGACCCTGAGATTATGACCTGAGCTGAAAGCAGAGGCATTAACCTGCTGAGCCACCCAGGCGCCCTGTGTGTGTGTTTTAAGATTATTTATTTATTTGTCAGAGACAGAGGGCAAGTGAGCACAAGCAGGGGGACCGGCAGGCAGAGGGAGAGGCAGGCTCCCCGCTGAGCAGGGGGTCCTGATGCAGGACTCGATCCCAGAACCCTAGGATCATGACCAGAGCCAAAGGCAGATGCTTAACCAACTAGTCACTTAGGCATCCCTCCCAGCCCTGTGTCTGGAGCCAGACTGCCTAGGTTCAGATCCTGGCCCTGTTACTTCCTGCCTATACAAGGCCTCAGTGTCCCCTTCTATAAAATGGGAATAATAATCATGCCTGCCTCAAAGGTTTATGGATTAGATTAGATCAAGTAAGTTAATACATTGTTGTTTGTCCTTTCGATCTTATAATTTACTGTTTACTAAATGTGTATTGTTTCAGGCCTTAAGATACATCAGTGTGTAGGGCACCTGCATGGCTCAGAGGCTTAAGCCTTTGCCTTTGGCTCAGGTCATGATCCCAGGGTCCTGGAATTGAGTCCAACATCGGGCTCTCTGCTCGGCGGAGAGCCTGCTTGCCCCTCTTTATCTGCCTGCCTCTCTGCCTATTTGTGATCTCTCTCTCTGTCAAATAAATAAATAAAATCTTTTTTATTTTTATTTTATTTTATTTTTTTTTAAAGATTTTAAAGATCCCGGGTCTCCAGGATCATGGCCTGAGCCGAAAGCAGTCGCTTAACCAACTGAGCCACCCAGGTACCCCAATAAAATCTTTTTTAAAAAAAGGATACATCAGTGTTTAGACAAGAATCCTTACCCTCATAGAGTTTCTACTCTAGTGATGTTGGTTAACTTGGCTCCTCAGTGTGGTCTCATTTACCTCTCTTTTTATAATCCTTTGATGTAATTGATGTTCCCGTTTTGCAGATGAAACAAAGGGATTAAGTAATTTTCCAAGTTTAGAGCTGGGATTTGAACTGAACCTGGAGTTCCCTCAGGCTACCACACTGAAATTTAGGGTCCTCTGGTGTGGTGTAAGAGAAGCTTGGACAACAGTGTAGAGTGACTCACCAGTGGCCTAATTAAGTGAGCAGGCCATGGCTTGAAAGCACTGGAGGAAGAACAGAATGCTAGCTGGCAGACAACTGAGAGGGTGTTCCTAGCAGATGGTGCAACATGGGAAAAGGCATGGATACAGGAACCAGAGGGGCCAGGACCCTTCCCTGGCTGGTGTGGAAAGTGTGTGCCAGCTCAAAGGATAGAAGAGATTGATGGCAGGAGGCTGAGTGCTGACCACGATGCTTGCATTTGCCAGGACAGCAGTGTGATCTTTGAGTAGGGAAATACAGGAGGAAAGTAGCTTTTTCAGGAGGGTTAGTTTGGGAGGAACAGATGAAAGTAGGGAGAGCCTTGAGAAGGGGAGGGGAGCAGATGCAGTCTCTCTGTTCACTTGGCAGGTACATGAGCATGGCACTGCAATCCCAGTGGCTTGCAGAATCCAGCTGTGGTTACCCAGGATGGGTGGTTGAGCGCCCGGGCAGTGAGGAGAAGTGTGAGGCTTGTGTGGACCCCTTTTGCCTTTCTTTTTGTAAAATGGGAGAAGGACAAATGTGAAAGGGGAATTAGGAAAGAGGACTTGAACGAAGGCTTCCTTGGAGAGGTCGATTATAGGGAAAACCTTATACGGAAGTTCCTGTATTTGATCATCTTACAGCTTTTCTTTCCCCCTCCCCTTTGAGAAGTTGTCCTGTTCCTGAAAGTTATTGGAACTCCAGTTTAAAGATCACTGCTCTGTGGAGCTTAGTGTTTGTCACTAGAAATTACATAGATGGTATCAAATCAGTGTTTGCCCAAGTGTGTTCCATAGAACAGTAGTTTCAGGATACGCTTGTGAAAAACATAGTCTATCCGTGAATGAGAAAGTCTGCATACCTGAGTTGGCCTGATCACAGGCTCCACACTCATAAGGTGTATTGGTACACGTACATTGATCTGACAAAGGCTCTGGGATGTCTTATAGCAGAGAGACCTGTGTAGTTTTGTCAAGTGTGCTGTTTCTCCTTCATCTGTACACCATGAGTAAGGAACTTTACTGAACATATTTGACAAGAGCCACATGGAACAGCTGTACAAGTGGAGTTGCTAAATGGCAGATTATTTTACTTACAGACTAGGCAGGCCTGTGAGAAGAGAGCCCTAAGCCATCTGATTTCAGAGGAAGACCATTGATTTAGAAGGATTATTCTGGGGGCACCTGGGTGGCTCAGTTGGTTAAGTGACTGCTTTTGGCTCAGGTCATGATCCTGGAGACCCAGGACCGAGCCCCACATCGGGCTTCCTGCTCGGCAGGAAGCCTGCTTCTCCCTCGCTCAGTCCCTCTGCTTGTGTTCCCTCTCTAGCTGTGTTTCACTCTGTCAAATAAATAAATAAAATCTTTAGGAAAAAAAAAAAAAAAGGATTATTCTGAGGAGTCCTTGGCATTCATAAATGTTTATGAGAGTCTTGCCATTAATCCTGCTTTCTCCTTTTACACCTTCTTGTCCAGGCAGTGTAATACCATTTCATACCTTTTGGCTTCCCCTGACACACTTAGTGCTCACTCACTTTTTAACCTCCCTACATGTGCTTCATTCTAATTGTGTGTTTGATGCCTGCCATTTCCTCTCTGCCATAATCCATTTGAGGACAGGGGTCTTGTCTGACTGTTGTCCTCCCAGCACCTAGCAAAGTGCCCATCTGGCTTAGAAGTGGACGCTTAGCTCCTGCTTCTGGATAAAGCAGTAGTGGGACTGGTGCTGGTGTCGGGTGACAGAGATGAATAAGGTGATCCTTTTCCTTGTGGAGTTCAGTGAGTGGGAGACAAGTGAACAGACACCAGAGAGGGGGATTAGAAAAGGTAGGAGAACGTGTTATGTTGTGAAATGGGGATTTCATCCTCAGATGTGTGGCACATGGCAGACACTTGGTAACTAGTGCAGTGATGGCAGTGTTAATTACCAATCCTTCAGAAGCAATACCTCTGCTAGGTTGGGGAAGGCAGGTGTGTAAAACGCTTCCTTCAAAACTCAGTTCAGTGTGGCCACTGCAACTGAGGAACTAAATGTTTGATGTTATTGCAGTTAATTATAGCTGAAACAATGTGGAATTTGTTGTTGTTGTTGTTAAACACAGCTGTATTTGGGGGTCATGACTACTTTTCCCTTTAAATGCTAAAAGTAAAGAGGCACCTGGTGGCTCAATCAGTACACCATGTGATTCTTGACTTCAGAGAGTTCGAGCCCCACATTGGGCATAGAGATTACTCAATTCAAAGAATCTTTTTAAATTATTTTTTTTAAAAAAGCTAAAAGTAAAGCATTCTAGTTGAGATGTGCTGAAAGTGTAAAATACAGATCAAATATTAAATATTTAGCACCAAAAAAGTAAAATATTAATGACCCGTAAAGTGATTATATGTTGGCATAGTATTTGGGATATAATTGGGCTATATAAAATATATTATCAAAATTTTTTAAAAACTCAGTTCAAGCATTTAAGGGTAGGTGTTCTTCTTTGCCATTTTCTCCCCCAACACTTGTATCTAGCTTTTAGACAATTAAAATTGGGACAAATCATCTTTCTCTTTGTTTCCTCCCTTAAGAGATGGGGAGTAAAGGTCTGCCACTTTTATCAGTGTGTCAGCGTTGGTTACTAGATAAGCAAATCCTACAGATCAATAGTCCTCGTGCAGAATTAGAGGCCATTCACAATTAGATAAATGGAGAGCATTCACAGTGCATCCTGCTTTCTTTTTTTTTTTTTTAAGATTTTATTTATTTATTTATTTATTTGGCAGAGAGAGAGAGAGATCATAAGCAGACAGAGAGGCAGGCAGAGAGAGAGAGGAGGAAGCAGGCTCCCTATTGAGCAGAGAGCCCAATGCGGGCCTCGATCCCATGACCCTGAGATCATGACCTGAGCCAAAGGCAGAGGCTTTAACCCACTGAGCCACTCAGGCACCCTGCATCCTGCTTTCTCAGTCAGGAGCTAATCTTAAAGAGCAGAAATAATGGGGTTCTGGTTTAGTGCCATGAGGCTAAGGAGCAGGGCTCAGGAGTTCGAGTTTACACAGTATAGTACAGCTTCCTCCAGGTACCACCTGAGGACCTTCTTTCAGAGGAGGTGAGTGCCTTACTTGGGGAGTTAGCCAACCTATCCGTCCTTTTCAATCTGTTGGGTCGTCTGGGCCCACGTCTTGCTGCCTGACTTAACAAAAAGGCAAGGATGGATCTGAGGGATATGGAAGGACTGGGACATAAAGAAATGCCTGAACCTAGAAAAGAGTTCAAGAAACAGCTTCAAAACTCAAGAGCCAAGGACAGGATGTGTCTCTGCTCTGAAAAGATTTAACAACAACAACAAAATGCAAAGAAGAATGAGATTTGGTGTTAGCAACTTAGATGATGGGGAAGGGTGGCCATGATAATGCACACCTGTCAAACTCAAACAAGACTTCCCAGGTGGCTGCTGAAGATGGTGGAAGGGGAGGTCCTAGTGCTCAATGGCAGAGGCTACCTCCTGGGCTGCCGGATGGCCATCGTGGCCAACTAGGTGCGGCTAAGCTTGAAGTCATGTGCTGTGAGGGCGTTAACATATCTGGCAATTTCTACAGAAAAAAGTTGAAGTAGCTGGCCTTTTTCTGCAAGCGGATGCACACTAACCCATCCAGTGGCCTCTACCACTTCTGAGTGCCTTGCCACATCTTTTGGCAGACTGTGCAAGGCCAGGCTGCCCTGGACCGTCTCAAGGGGTCCTGCCACCCTATCACAAGAAAAAGCAGCTGGTGGTTTTTGCTGCTCCCAAGGTTGTATCTGAAGCCTACACAAAAGTTCACTTACCTTGGGTGCCTGGCTCATCTGGAAGTGCCAGATGGTAGCAGCCACCCTGGAGGACAAGAGGAAGGAGAAGGCCAAGGTCCATTACTCAAAGCAAAAGCTGCTCATGAGGCTACAGAAACAGGCTGAAAAGAACCTGGAGAAGAAAATTGACAAATGCACAGAAGTCCTTAAGACCCATGGACCCCTGGTTTGGGCCCAGTAATATTGACTGTTTATTTCTGGGGTGGTGTGGGTGGACCTCAAAACAAGCTGAATGTCCTTGTTTCCTTGTTCTCAGGAATCAGACCTCCCCACTTAACATGAGAGTTTCTCAGATGCTAAGCCTGGAGATTGACACTTCCTGCTACAGTTTTCCACTTCCCTGCTCTCCATTAAGGGGTGGTCCCCTTAAAGCAGCTCTTAATAGAGGCTAGGGGTAGGTCCATGGATGGACTTGGGAGAGCCCAGGAACCTCTAAAATGTAGGTTAACTGTGCTGCATGCATTTTTTTTCTGGAGATAGTAGATCATTTTCATCAGATTTTAAAAATGCTTTTGGATCCAGAAAAAATTAAGCAGCCCCCCATCAGAGTGCATCCTGTTAGGCCAGCAGGAATCCCAGCCCACGTCCTTTATCACAGACTGCGGGGACTTGCTTCCCACAAATCTCTTCGTGTCCCCAGCCCTGAAAAAATAGCACACCCTAGGTTTTATCCAGGTTGCTTTTCTATTATCTGTCCCCTCCCTCAGGCTGTCAATACCTCAAGAGAGCTGGAAGGTGATTTGGTGATGCCCACTCACACCCCTTCCCTGTAGTGACAAAACCTTGTCTTTCCTGTTATCTAACAGAGAAGAAAAAGAAGCCCTCAGGCAGTATTTTGCAGTCTTTCGGGGACCTGCTTTACTTTGCCAGTCTGTGTGACCCATTCAGAAGTGAACTTCACCCCTCTCTGTCATGCAGCTGCCCTTCTCTCTGCTATAAACTCGCAGCCACCTCACCGCCACCCCCTAGCCTTTAGCTAAATTCTGGGTTAGTTGGCCTACCCATTACCACCTTTCTCCCCCCACCCCCCAACCCCACTGGATCTCATAACAGTTTAATTAAAGGTACAGTCTTAAAATTAGATTTTGTTCAGTCCAGTTGCCTCGTTTCTAGGATTCTAGCTCTAAAAGTGATCTTCAAGTAACGAGGAAAAGAGTGGGGGAAAAAATGTGAGCATAGTTACAGCTACATTTCCCTGATCAGGAGGAGAGAGATGTAATTTCTTAAAAAACAAACAAACAAACAAACCCCCAAACATTCTCCCTTAATTGACCCTCCTATTTCTGAGGTTGCTCACCCTTGGGCTAAACAGTTCCAAATGATAAGCACACAGGCTTTGGAGGTAGGTGGGTCTAGATCATATCCCAGCTTACCCCTCCTTACATGACCTTATATGTCACTTCACCTCCCTGTGCCTTCCGTGAAGCAGCAACAATGCATGCCACCCCCCACATCTACCTCATGGGCTCACTGAAAATTCAGTGAGAAGGTAGTGTAAATGTTTCAGTGCCATGCCCAGCACAATACATAGTAACATCGAATCCTACACACATACACATGTGACAACCCCTGAATCTGTCTGGTACTCTCAGTAGCACTCTGGTGCCTCTAGTTTGGGGGAGATACTCCCTTGACAGGATGTAGATTAAAAATTCTAGGCATACTTTAAATTGACTACTGTGACCTGGATGCTCATAAGACTTTGGGGAATGCTCCAGGACCCAGAAGCTGAGCCTGGAAGAATCTGTGGAGTCCTAGGTGTTCCTTCAACTGTGCATGCTTGAGAAAACCACCTTGGCCATTGGCCAGAGGGTACAAACTTGAGAATCTCTGTACAGTAGAGTGATAATAGTTATTAATATTGTATTATGTGCTTGAAAGTTGCAAAGAGAAATGATCTCAGATGTTTTCACCACATGAAAGAAATGGTAATTATGTGACATGATAGAGCTGTTAGCTAACGCGATGGTGGTAATGACTTTACAATCTATAAGTGTATCAAATCAGCATGTTGTAAGCCATAAACTTACGCGCTCTTGTACGTCAATTATAGTTCAATAAAGCTGGGAAAAGAACACAAAAAAACCCAGAAAGTCATCTGAAAATGTTTCTCTCCCAGCACATTTGCAGGTCAGCTACCCTGGCTGGATGGGGGGAGCTGTATGGACGCACTGGCTACAACTATATTTTCTCAGGTGAATATTGAACTACCTCCTCTAAGAACAAGAACCCAGATGTAGAGAATAGCCACCCACACCACAGTGCTATAGGTAGAGAGTATGAGCAATCTGGGGGGAGACCAGGAGCCTTCCCTGGATCACTCAAGGAGATGCTGGATTAAAGAAGACTGCCAGGTATTAGGGACATTTGATCCTGAAAGACAGGAGGGCTGTCCTTGGGGGTGGTGTTGAAACGGGCTGGGAGGAGCGTGGCCAGGAAGCCCTGGGTGGAGCCCTATACTACAGCCTTGGTGCTGACAGGTTTCTCCGGCAGGGGGTGCAGACGATGCCTGGGCAGATTCAGAGGACATCACCGAGGAGGACTGCGCTCTTCGGTCAGTGTCAGATTGTTACGGATCTGGGCTTGTATTGGGGATGGGGTATCTGACCAGTGGTGGGCATTTTCATACCAATGGTGTATGTTCATCAGTGGTCCAGGTGAGTGCTTGGGCTCCTTTCCTTCCACTGCTAAGTCCATGCCCCTGAAATAGGGTCATTAAGATCCATACCATAGCTTCTCACCAGAGCTGATTCTATCAGCTGTCTGAGCAGTCCCTTTTCCTCCTTGGCAGTATATTAGCCCCAGGGTCAGCAGGTCTGAGACAGGGCTCAGACATCCATGTGTGTGTTCAGGCCTGGTACCAAGGCGCAAGGCAAGGGCTGTAGTCCCCATGGGGAGACCCAGAGACTATAGATGTTGCACAATTCATCAAGTTGTCATTGATGCCAAAATAGAGCCTAATACAAAGAAGTATTTTAGGCCCCCCCTTAAGGGAGGAAATGGGCTGGTTTATACTCTTCCACCTCCTTTCCAAATGTTTTTAGAAAATGACACCCTAGGATATTTTGGAAAAGCTACTTTGTATGGTCTGTACCCGTGGAAAGCCTTTAACTGATGTCGAGCATCTCTGGAATGCATACAAGCACCCGAGTAAGATCAGCTGTCCAAAATCATGGTTTGGTGTATTATGGCGTCTCACTAGGCCCAGTTCTGCTTGTTAGTTCCAAGAGCTGCAACCCTGGCTTGTGCTCAAGAATGTTTGGCTCTTCCGCTGAGATCAGACGACCTCTGCCTTAGCCAGGCCTTATTCCATCGCATACACTGTTCTTGGGGAGGAGACTGCTATGGACAAAGCAAAGCAGAGGGCATTAAAAAATTAATGGTGACTATGTACTTATTCTTCTTTTGCCTTTATCTGTATGGCTAATCAAAAGACAGCCTGGGGGATTTGGAAAAATTTTATCTCCTTACTTCTTAGACCTGCTAAGTAGAGGGAATCCACTTGCTCGTATTTCACAATCAGTTGATTAAACAGCTCTAAAAAGACCATCTCCAAACAGGCATTTCAGTCTGTTACATTATGAGCACATCATATGGCTAAAAATGGTATAAATGGGAAAAATGGGGGGTAGAGGGAGATAAACTCTAATGGAAGCTCAAAGACTATCAGCCACCAGCTTGCTGCTTTTTAGAACTCAGAGATTATCTAGAGTCTTCTCGCATAGTGTCAAGCAGTGCCAAGAAGCCAGTTCCCAGTTCCCAGCTGCAAAATGCTCCTCTTTGCAATATGTCCCAGAGAACAGGGTAAATCTCTTAGAAAGTCACCTTCCCTGAAGGCAGTTGTCCTACCTCGGCTCTCCCTCCATCTTAAGGAGAAGGGGAACAAGTTCTTGCCAGTGACATTTATACTTCCTTGCACATGTTTGCTACCCCTCAGACTTCTCTGAATGAATGTGCAAAACAGCTTCTCCCTCCGGCTCTTTGTTTCAGAAGTTCCGACACACATCTTTTTGATAAGGTCAGAGGCTATGACATCAAACTGCTTCGGTACCTATCAGTCAAGTACATCTGTGACCTGATGGTGGAGAACAAGAAGGTGAAGTTTGGCATGAAGTAAGTACAGGCCACCTACTGCAAAATAGGCAGAGGTGATATGTTCACCATTCTCCAGGTCAGTGATGGTATATAGCAGTTACCAAGGGATCACCACATGCCAGGCCTCATGCTGAGGGCTTTCTGTATGCCTTCTAGCTGTATCTTCAAACATTCTTGTAAGGCAGGTTCTACTCTGCCCCTTTTGCGAGTGAGAAACTAAAGCATAGAGAAGTTAAGTATCTTACTCAAGGTCATGCAGGTAGTAACTGAGGGGCCATGAGTCTCTAACCTGTGCTGTGCTGCCTCCTTCTCTCAGATGTTCTTGAAGGTTTGTCCCTTGGTTCCAGGTTCTTTACCATCTCTGGTAGATTAGAGTCTCTTTCTAAGTGGAACCAGCAACAACAACAAAAATCAGTATATATACCCAATTTTTACTTCACATATGGACCAAATTGTGATATTTGATAAGGCAAAATTTGAAAATAACAGAAGATGAGTTGAGAAGATGAGACTGTAGAAGTCCCCCCCCCCAATTTTTTTTTTCATAATACTGACTTCTGTTTTTGCTGAGGTTTTCTTAGAAAATAAGGCATACTGCAGCCTTACAGCTCTGCTGTTGTATAGATACCTGAATAGTCCCTTGTCCCTTCTTCCCTTCCTCTGTCAGAATGTCCTAAGTCTTTCCCTTTCAGATGCCATTTGTTCATCCTGTTTCAGAGTGTCCTCAGTGAATATTGGAGAGGATAGTAGAGGCGAGAGTCCCCCTGAACCCCCCTTTGGACAGTGTCTCAGTTACTTGCTGTCATCTCATTCCACCCTGTGGGTCAGGGTGGTTGTGCTGCTTTCATATGTGGGACTCAGAGGGAAAAGGTTATTGGGTTTGTGAGTGCCGCAGAATTGGAGAGTAACCTCTCTTGCTTGGTAAGTTAAGAGGAGGGAGCAGAGAAGTTACATTTCTGAATTGCTCAAAGTCAGCACTGCTGAAGGGAATCATTCCCAGTCCTGAAGAGTAGTTTCTTTAGCAAGAGGTTCATTTTACGTTGTAGTACTCACTGGGGAATGGTGCATATGTATTGTGGTGCCATAATACATTGTGTCCTGTCTTGTAGTGTAACCTCCTCCGAGAAGGTGGACAAAGCCCAGCGCTATGCCGACTTCACTCTCCTCTCCATCCCATATCCAGGTAGGGAGCTCTTTTCAGGGTCTAGTCTAGTGATAGGTTTCCTAGGACTGGGGGCTCTCATGGGGCCATCTGTAGGCTTCTATACTTAGGTAGATAGGGGCCCTAGAGCTTTCCCGGAGGATCTTATGTTTTTATGTTGTCATGTTTTATTTTTTTTTTAAATATTTTATTTATTTATTTGACAGAGAGAAACACAGTGAGGGAGGGAACACAAGGAGGGGTTAGAGAGGGAGAAGCAGACCTCCTGCCAAGCAGGGAGCCCGATGTGGGGCTCGATCCTGGGACTCCAGGATCATGACCTGAGCCGAAGGCAGACGCCCAACAACTGAGCCACCCAGGCGCCCCTTATGTTGTCTTGTTTTTAAGATTTATTTGTTTGAGAGAGAGAGAGGAGGGGTAGGGAGAGAGGCAGAGAGGGAAACTAAGTAGACTTCTTGCTGAGCACTAAGCCCAACACAGGCCTCAATCTCATGACCCTGAGATCCAGACCTGAGCTGAAACCAGGAGTCAGATGTTTAACTGACTCAGACCCAGGCATGCCACTGTGCCACCACCTGCCCCCACCCCACCCCACCCTGGAGGATCTTATGTTGATCAGCATAGGACACCATGGTTCTCAGTCTTAAGCTCTTACGCTTAGGGTAGAATACTGTCCTGGAAGGCACTTTCCATTTGGGGTCCAATGATTAACTCATGGCTCAGGTACTATTACTGCAGCCCTGAGTGAGTTACTTCACCTCTCCAAGCCTCAGTTTTTCTTAGGTGTCATTTGGAACATGGAAAGGCTTAACTCAAGATTTTGTTGTGAAGCTTAGATGAGGCCATGTTTGTGAAAGTGCTTTGTGCAGGTAAAATACTATTTCAGCATATAACAACATTACTACTACTCGGTGTCAGCAGCTAATCATGCTGGGCTGGACTTTGTGGATGTGAACCTTTGAATGTCTGCCTGGGGGTGATCAAGGTATTTATGGAAATTGTCCTAGGTGAGGCCCTCCTGGTGATGAAGAACATAATTGTTGTGGCCCCTTTGTATACCGTTGGTGGCCTCAACATGTTGTGAATACTTTGATGTACACAGAGCTAGCTGCATTTGTCTCTGGTGCCCAAATATGTCTGAGACCTGTGGCCAGGGCAGTACTGAATGTACTGGATGCTAAAGCTGTGCTAGTCTACTTGGTAACATTGAAGCTTTCTGACAATACCTGTTTGTTCAGCAAAGGAGGAGGAAGAGTCCTACTGTCAGCACAAGACTTGGTCAACAGACAGCAGGAAGCGTTCTCCTTGAAACCTCTCTTCTGCTTCTCAGCATCTGCTTCTATCCTGTGCTGGACCTTGTCCTCTCATATTGGAGTCACAGAGCCAATAGCAAGAGCAGACCAGTGACAACAAGTTGCTGTAGAGCCGGGTCTCCTTATTAGAACTTATTAGAATAAGGTTATCTAGTGCCTGGCAGGAGAGGGTCTCCTCCCCATTGTGAGCTGGTGGTATTCAAACCACGACCCTTGATAGCCTGGCACTCTTACTGTAGTGGCCTCCCCGGAGTCTCTCGTCACTCTTCTCTGCTACCTTAGCAGTTAGTGCCATGGAGAGCAGAGCATGAGTCCCAGCCTTACAGTTCTGTGTGTCTTTGAACAAGTGCCTTAACCCCACCTCACCCTGGCTTCATCCTCCATAAAATGAAGATAATGGTGCTTAGTTCAAGGTGAAGTGCCAGATCTGTCCCTAACAGGTGCTCAGTAAATAGCAGGCTAAATGATAGGTACACAGGGAGGAAAGGCTCAGGGAAGTTCCTCTTCCCTGAAAGCTGCTTAGGGCAGAGGAAAACCATGATGATGCTGTGGGCTTGACAGTCCCAGAGCCACGTTGTGATATAAGTGTCCCACCCAGGGTGTCTGTGCTGGAGCAGTTAGATAAATCTAAAGCTGACTCTCGGACCCGCTCCCAACTCCCAGGAGATGTTTTGGGGGTCCACAGGCTTTAGTACTCTGCTGAACAGGAAGAGCTTGTGCTATGTGAGGAACCATGCATCGCTTTCTTTCTTTATATTTAGGTTTTAAGTAGAGCTTGGTTTAGAAAAAATAGTTCTGCTAGAAGTTTGCATACCACTACTCCAGAACTGTAGCACTGTATCCTTTTTGTTATAGTGTGGCAACTTGCCATAAGACTCCCCAAATCTTAACACCTGTTGACCCTATAATTCAGCAGGCCCGAATGCAGCTAACTTGGGGCTGAGGATGTTCTTGTGGTGTCTGTTTATACTAGCAGAACATGAGAAGAAGCATTTGCATTAGTCAGAATGATGATGACATAGTCATAGAAAAATGCTTAGACTTTCTGATATGGAAAGATAAGCACTTAAGATGCAAAAGCAGGACACAAAATTGTGTAGTACAATGGCAACAATGTAAGGGAAAAAATGCTTTCACTGAAGGGCAAGCAGGATATAGCCAAAATGGTAAAAACGCTATAACCTGTGAATTTTTTCCCCTGTTCCCAAGGTTTCTATGTACTACATCTAATAGTTGTGTGTGTGTGTGTTGATGGGAGGGAAATCAATAGAATCCAAATCAATAGAAACCATAAAGCCAGAGGTGGGGGAGATGCCATCACACATCAGGTAAGGGGATGGGAGAAGCACTTTTTACCTGCTTATATTCTTGAATTTCTTTATAAGCCTGGATTAATTCGTCTCAAGGAAAATAAATAATTACCATTACTGAAACCCCAGTCATGAACTGCGCTTTGTAGCTGTTCGTGGCATCTCAGCTGAGTCCTCTGATGACTGTGAGGCCAGCTGCGAATTCTGATGCTCTCAGTTCTAGCTCTGTCAAATGAACTTGGACTTGGACTGGCCCTTGACCCAGAGAAGTGTTCTGGGAGCACTTCCTTCAGCATACCAAAATAGCTGAAGACTCAACTGCACAAGTCGGATTGGTTTTCTCCTTGAGCCAGTGGCTCTTCTCACCTCTGCTTTTGGTCCCATCCCTCTTATCTCTTAGTGGGTTCAGGAGTCTGTTCAGGTAATGAGTGTCATGCATTGCCCTGGGTACTGAATCTATTTTAAGTCTATCCATTTCTCCCAAGAAATTGCCTCTGCATCACAGGCTGGCTAGAGCTAAGCCCAGAGACTACAGTGTTGATTTGAGGAGGTCGAGTTTGGGAAAAAAAAGTCCTTCGAAGGAGTTCTGATCAATAATTGGTGGCTTTTCTAAACCTGGGCTCATAAGCCCAGGGCCTCTGTCTGATATTTGTATTTCTTCTTTCTGCCAGTGAGGCACCTTAGAATAGACTGGAGTGTTAGAGCTGAGGATGGTTTCCTGACTTCTCAGTCACCAGTGAGGCCTTGAGGGATTAGAGTGTGGAAGTATGTGTGGGATGGAAGCCCAGGATATGGGACATGGGCTGCATCTCCAGATCTTCCTCTCCAAAAGAACCTTTCCTATCTTCGCTGGGGTGGCCTTACATAGGAACTTGGCCCCGGAGTAGCAGGGGGAGTTCCATGTGAATGTTTTTGGCCTGTGACCCCTTCCACAGAATTCTGACAGCCACTTTATTGACATTGGGTGGGGACCTTTGGACCTATGGCCAAAGGCATATGCTGTCCAAAGTTTGTATTGGTTCTGGTTGAGAAAGTGAGAATAATTTGAAGAAGCTACATCAGAGTGCCTTCTCCCACTCCTGTAGCTACAGCAGTCCCAGAATGCTCCCTGTGCTGTGATAGGTGAACGAGCCTCATTCTCTGAGCCAAGCAGTTGACTGTAAGCAGCAGGGCTGGCCCTGTGGGCCCTTCCTGCAGCAGCAGCAGCAGCATGGTATAATCAGCATTATTATTATTAATAACTCTAATGGCTCTTTTTCAAAAGCCATCTGTACCAGTGCTTGCTAGGTGTTTTATATGTATTGTTTCATCTTTAACCATTTTATAAATGAGAAAAATCAAGTTTAGAAAACTTAAACTACCTGTTTGCTGTCACAAAGCTAAGTGAAAGGCTGAGATTTGAAATTGAGAATGTTGCTGAAGCCCTTTCTCCCCACAGTTCCTCTCTATATTCCTGAGGGCCTACTCTGGCAGAGTTCCTTACGGTTTTTCTAGAGAATGAGACATCAAAGCAACTCTCCGAGGTTTGTTGGATATGGGCATATTTCTTGAGCACCTGTCATGTTTCAGGCACTGTCTGTGGTCTTTTCCACCATGTAACCGGAGGCCTGTGAGGTTGATATTAGACAGGAGGGAGAATGATCCTCGGTAACGAGGGGAGTGGCTGAGAAAAGTGATGTCAACCCTTAGATTATAAACCATGCTTTTGTTTGCTGTCTGTTGGTACTTCAGGGACATGTAGGACAAAAGACCTGAAATCAGGGAGAAGTGACCAGTAACCACTGAGCCCAGATGGAGAAAAATACAAAGGTCTGCAGGCAGGCAGTACCTCATCAGGAAGGCTTGTAACTGAAAACCAAAGGAGTACTAGCTCTTGCTAGTCTCTACCCATGTCAGCTGTGGTCACATATGGGGCCCACCAGAATGGGGAAGTGTGTGACCTGGTGGCCACCGTGGCCCTTCAGCACTCAGGGGCATCTCAGGAAACTGGGCTAGCAAAGGTGATGTCTTAACTCTGCCCTTCTTTTCCAGGGTGTGAATTTTTCAAGGAATATAAGGATCGGGATTACATGGCTGAAGGGCTCATTTTTAACTGGAAGCAGGTATGAGCAGTAACATTCATCACCTTGGGTCTTAACATTTCTTTGCAAAGGGAGAGCATGGAGAACAGCTTACAGTCTTTTAGGGGAATACAACTACCTTTTCCTTTCTCTTCTCTGCTGTGGATGAGTATCATTATTTTGCCTCCCTCTTCTCTTTGTATGTACATGTTGAAATTCTCATACATGCTTTCCTCTCCCTTTTTAATTGATCCTTTTCTTCAAAGGTTTTTTTCAGGGACAAGATAGGAAATAGCCTTTCTCTCTGTTCTACCATCAGTGTAAAAAGTGGGACCAGCATTCTGTTCCTTTCCTGATCGGCAGGAGTAGGCCACGGGAGCCTGCTGGATGCTGACTACAGATTCATCATGTCTTTTTCAGCAGCAAACACTAGAATGGCCCACTGGGAAAACTCCACTTGGAAGCAGTGTCTGGTCCCTTTGATTTTAAAACTGTCGCTCTTAGGGCAGCATAGGTATCTGGCCCAGAGAAGGCAAGCACTGTGGAGGGATGAATGTCCTGCCTGCCTATGGTTGCCACAGCTTCAGGGTCATGACCTGCCCTGTCACCATGGCTTCTCCTGGTGGCCACTTGGTCTCACAAGTGTCTTTCTGCCCCCAGGACTACGTTGATGCCCCACTGAGCATCCCCGATTTCCTGACTTGCTCTCTGAACATTGACTGGAGCCAGTATCAGGTGAGGGGCCTGACTGGAGCAGGGCAGGATAAGGGAGTGGGGTGGAGGGGATCCCTGGTGCCTGCCCCAGAAGTCCTTCATGCAGATATCAGAAGGTCTGGCTCGTGCCCTCTGACCTCTCACACACAGCCTAGGAAAGAAGGAGCTGCTTTTCCATTTAGATCTCTCCTGATTTGCTCTTGGCCCAGAAAATCAAAGCTTTCTGATCATGACTCATTCAAAGATTTACGTCCCCCAGCAGCTTCTGTTTCCAGAGGACCTCATGGAGTCTGCTTTTCCAGCTCTGTCTGGGCTTTAGTGACTTTTTTTCATTTTTCCTTTTAAATGCATGTTCTGCCACAGGAAGTGCAGAGCTGTCTGACCTCGTTTGATTATAGAAACTTTAAAATTATTTCCATTGTGCTCCTCTCCCCGTTCCCTGTGGAAGGGGCACCAGTCTTACTGGATCGTTCCATGCAGTAAGCATGTTTGGCCCACTGTAGAAACCTAAAGGCCATCAGCAGTTTCCTTGCCACTTGCTTTAACCAGGACAGGTAGCCTTGCTCTCCCCACTGCCTTCGCCATGTCTGTTCCTTCTGCCTGACTGCCACTTCTCATCTCATCTTGCCTGGCTGCCACACTGCCTTTAGGACTCGGCTCCAATGTCCACCCAGGAAGACTCCCCAGTGTACCTCTTCTCCCCTCTCCCCAGAGGGTTGGATGCCTGTATCTGCATTCCCATCGACCCTGGGCAAATCTGTCATGGAATTTTCCACTGAGCTGTAGTCACTGATGTAGAGATCTGCTTTTCCATCTCTGGTTAGACTGAGTTCTAGGAGGATGGGGAACCACAGCTTGGGCATCCTCAGCACAGAAACTGGCACAGAGCCTAGAGCCAGAGAGGCCAAGCCAGTGCTTACCTGGGAAAAATCGTTTCCCTCCCCTTTTTTGCCTCTGGGGCTGGACAATTCCCATCCAGCCTTGAGGTCTCCCTCTGACAGAGATGCCAGGCTCACCGATTAGGCAGCTGTGTGTGCCCATATCACCTTAGGTTTTGTGTCCTGGTCTGTAAGTGGTTTGTAAAGGCAGAGGCTGTAGCTCATCTTTTATATCCAGCCCCTAATGACAAAGTCGATACTGCATAACTATTTGAGTAAGTTAGAGTGGTATCCAGTATTCTTTATGCAGGTGTTTCCACAAGAGGGAACTTTAGGAAGAAGAGCAGACCAGTTTTTTGTTGTGCCCCGGAAGTCTGGAGAAGAAATGGGTTACGGGACCCTATCCCCTGGTCTCAAGTCCTAGGTAGTACGTAGACAGATTGAGTGGCCAAAGGAAGTTGCAGGTTTCCTTCTTAATTTGTTGTATGCAGAGATGTCAAGTGGGGCCTACCCCTGGCCACCCTTACTCTTCTTTCTGACACCATTCTGTTTTTTTAAAGACTTACTTATTTTAGAGCGTGCACAAGCATATGCATATGCACATGGAGAATGGAGGGACAGAGGAAGAGGGAGAGGAGAGAGAATCTCAGGCAGACTCCCCACTGAGTGCAGAGCATGACACAGTGCTTGATCTCATGACCTGAGCCGAAACCAAGAGTTGGACACTTAGCCCAGCTGAGCCACCCAGGAGCCCCTCTGGCACCTTCTTCTGATGCACAAACTGGGTCTGATGAACTGCTTTACCAAAGAAGGTGAAAATAGGTGTTTAATATGTTGACGCTGCCTAAGATGTATGTCTCTTTAAGAAGGAGTCCGGTGCATATGAGGAGGAGTTCTGCTTAGTACATCAAAGCCCTGGATCTAGCCCTCAGCTTGCTTGGCCCTTCTCTCAAGGCTCTGTGGTTTTGAGCAAGTGGCCTCACTTTCCTCTAAAAGTAGAGTTGACAACACCTATTTCAAAGTTGTAGCAAGGTTCAAGTATGATCATGGTATGAAAGTGGCCTTTTCACTGAAATGCCAGATCAGTTTTAATGATGATAATTCAGAAGTAGGCTGCTAGCCTGTTCACTCAAGGGAGTGAACACTAATAAAATTCTAGGCACAAAAGTAGGAGGGCAGGGCATTTTCCCTCTCCAGTATTGCTCAGCTACTTGGTCTCACTGGGCCTCCTACCATCCTTGTCCTCAGCCAGGTGTGGGCTCTACCTTGTCAGCCCCTTCAGCACGAGTGTCCAGGACTCCCTGTTACTTCTCATCTCTCCAGGTGACCTCATCTTTTGTCCACTCCGTTAGCTCACTGCTGTCACCTGACCCGGAATTCTGGGCCAAGCCTTTCTTGGGGATCCACATGTACATCGCCTCTTACCAGTGCCCTTCATGCATCCACCTTAAACTCAAACTGTCTGAAATGGAATTGGCCACAACCCACAGCACCCCAGGCCCTCAACCATTTACCTGGATACTCAAAGTCAAAACTTGGGTTTTTTTCTTCCCCCATCTATTGCCGGGTCCCCTCAGTTCTCTAAATCTCTGCCCCTGGTGAAACTCCAGATCTTCTTGCCTGCATCTCCTGTACCACTAGCCTGGTCCGGGCCACTATCATCTGGGTGCATCTTACATCTGAACAGGCACCACGTTGAGGGGGAGCTGGAAATAGTGAACGTAAATTATTTGAACAGGGCCTGGCAGATAGGAATACTCAAGCGATGGAACAAGATCATCATTGTCACCCCTTCCTGAAAATGTACCACTGACTCTCCCGTTTTCCTCAGAGTACAGCCCAGTGACCCTTAGTGGGCCACTCAGGCTCCACACAGTCCAGCGTTGTGCTTGTGACTAGCCATCCTTTCCTTCTTCTCCAACCACACTGACCTCCTTTTAGCCCCTTAGGGAAGAATGTCCTCCAGGTTTGCACGTGCTATTCTTTCTGCCAGCAAAAGCTTGTCTCCTTTCCCTCCCCCCTTATATGGTTGTCACTACCTTCAGGAAGCTTCCCTACTGGTCCCCATGGCTCATGCTAGGCTCAGCTCAGACCGATTACTTGGTCCTACAGGATCCCACAGGTCTCCTTGTAGTCAGCACACCTGCAGAAATTCACTTTGCCTTCCCTCTCCTACAGCCCTGTTAGGGGGCTGGGGCCGTCATCTATACGGCTGTTTCCCAGGGCCAGGCCCTCAGTGATGTTCACTGAGTCGTGTGTAGGTGTTACTGCCCTCCGTGTACCTGGAGTGGATTCCTTAGAGGTCTCATTCTTTCTGTGCCACAAGACCCACTTCCAGTGGCTGCTTCTCCTCAAGCTGGCCCCTGACCATGAACAGTCAGAGAAGTAACGTTCTACAGGTGCCTTCCAGTCCCAAAGCACCAGGCCTTGTAGATGCAGAGATTCCAGTACACCCTCTGCCCTCACTGGGCTCAGCCTAGGAAAAAAGGAAGCAGCATAACCATCACCTGGGTAGTAGAGGTATTGACCAATGGCTTCTGAAGACTCAGTGGAAGATAATAGGGCTGGGCCTTTGAAGGGTGAATAGGAGTTTGCCAGCCACGGGGAAGAGCACTCCAAGCATAGACACATAAGCAATGGCATAGTGCTAAGCTCTGTCCCCAGAGACTTGTTCATGGGACACTTAAGAAGAGACTATTAGTGCTGAGCCTAGATTTTAGTGCATTTCTCAGGTCCTCCTTACATTCTGCAGTCCCCTCAAACTTTAGTTTCATACTCTGCTGTCAAAGAAGTCCGTGCGATGTATCATGGGACTACAGATGTGAATCTCACAGTCTGGCAGAGCTGGGTTCTGTTGCAGCTCAGATTAGCTTTATGACTTTGGGTCTCTCCCAGCCTAGAGCTCCCCAGCCTGGGGTTCCTACCCTAACACTGGCCACAGTGTATCTGCTTCCTCTCTTGGTCCTTGGTGTCCCCTTCCAGTAGCCACCATTGGTTATTGGAGCTCTGCAGGCCACAGCCTTTGGCCACTTGCTGCCTTCTCCTGGCTGCTGCAGCCTTTCCCTGGCTTACCTGACCTCCCTGGGCTTTGCTGCTGCAGGGCTCCTGCATCCTTCCTTGCCCCTCTCCTGCATTTCCACACAAGAATCACAGCTCAGAGGAAATCTGTTGGCAATGGTGTGTATGATGTGTGGAGCCAGATGAGTGGCAAGACCCCTGTGCTACTATGGGTAATGACTTTATTAGTGCAGTGCTGCAGTGTCTGCCTCTAGAGCTGCTGAAAGTAGGTCAGAGCTCTCCAGGGGCTATGAGAGGGTCAGGTAAATGAGCCTGTTTTAAATTCCTGGGAAAACCATTCCAATTACAGGTGCCATGTTCACCTTCCCCCAGGAAGTGCTCTCTCACTGGCACCCGCTGGCCTCTCCACACAGCCCCAGAACACTGATAAGCGGTTATGTTGGAAGGCTGTCCCCAGCTGGGGGAAAACAAGCCTCAGAACTGGGTCAGGCCCTTCCGTGGAATTCCAGATTCCAGTAGACTTTCTCAGAGCATCTGGTCTAGACTTTTTGTTTGGGCTAGAACAGAAGTACAATACTTTTTTGCAGTTTTTCTTATTTTTCATCTCCCTCCCCCCCACCATTGGACCTTCTGTTTTAAACATTTTGTCTGGAGTCAGACTGCAATTATTCATCAAAAGACAGAATACACAGGGGCGCCTGGGTGGTGCAGTCGGTTGAGGGTCCAATTCTTGGTTTCAACTTAGGTCGTGATCTCAGTCATGAGATCAAGCCCTGCATGGGACTCCATGCTTGGGATTCTCTCTTCCTCTCCCTCTCCCATTTATGCTCGCTCACTATCTCTCTCTCTCAAATAAATAAATAAATTCTTCACAAAAAAGAAAAGAAAGGGTATGTATTGAATAGCAGTAAAAAGTGAATGAAACATGGTTGATGAGGAGGTTGAAGGTTGATATTTTCTGTGATGTGAAGCAGATAAAAGAATGGTTCTTTCCATTTGGCACCAGTGGTCACGGGCTCAAGACTCTTCGTTTGCGTCTATCAACTCCCTGGACAGCCATGCTGGGAGCCTAGGGCTTAGAGGAGGCTAATGTGTGGCTTCTGCTGCTGGGTGTGGGCCTCTGAGTTGCGTAGCATGGCTTCCTACTCCTCACCATCACATTGTGTTAGAATGTAGGGTAAAGGGGGGCCCCTGAGTGGCTCAGTCTTTAAGCGTCTGCCTTCAGCTCAGGTCATGATCCTGGAGTCCCAGTATCAAGCCCCACATTGGGCTCCCCACTTGGTGGGAAGCCTGCTTCTCCCTCTCTCACTCCCCCTGCTTGAGTTCCCTCTCTAGCTGTGTTTCTGTCTGTCAAATAAACAAATAAAATCTTAAAAAAAAAAAAAAAAAAAAAAAAACGAATGCAGGGTAAGGATGGCCCACAGGGTGAGGGTACAAGGAGAGGAGGGAGGAGCTCTTGGAGTGGGAGTGAAATATCAGCTTATCTGGGATTTGGGGCCTATGGCCTGTGATCAAGATACTGGGGTACTTTTTGCCCAAGAATAACCCTTGGATCTTATTTTTTAAATATCCTAAGTTGTCAGTCTGAGTTAAATATCGATTCCTAGACACCTTTTATTGTTCTTTAACAGAGTTGGGACCTGGTGCAACAAACACAAAACTACCTGAAACTGCTGCTTTCCATAATTAACAGCGATGGTGAGTCTGCCTCTGCCTGAGCCCTCAAGCCATTGGACCTTCTGGGTATTCCCAGGTCATGGTACTGTGAATATGTTTGTTGGCGTCACACACCTACCTTTTGCTCTATGGGAGAGGTATTTAAGAATTCCCTTGTCCATTGGCAGCTTTATTCCACGTCCTCAAAACCTTAGAAAACAAAATTGTGAGCTCATTACCATCTGAACTATGCACTGTGTGTCTACACTAGGTCAGCTGACCTTTGATCATCTGTGTTGTGTGTGGGGCCAGAATTGCCTCTTCTAATTCAAAGATGAGAGAAAATCAGTTTTGGTTTCTTTTTGGGCACATACAGAAGTCCCTGGAGAGCCTGTTCTCTGGATGGTGCTTCAGCTGGTTTGGTTCTTTTGATTGGATGGGCCCATGATGCTCAGTGTCTCTAGGGTGGACCAAGTAACTCATCGACACCAGTCAAGACTTCTCTGGGGTTGCTCTTGCTTAAAGAAATGGAAATGTATTAAGCTTATATAACCAAGAAAGCCCCAAAACAGAGCCACTTGCCTAAGAAATGTAACAAAGAATTGCCTTGTTTCTTATACCCCTTGTCTCATTAGCTTTGTAACCATTCTTGACATGTTTCCTGCCATCTGACCTCCCCCAGAAGAGAGAAAGAGCCTCTGTCCCAGAACTCAAGCTCATTGACCCAAGCCCATCCTTGAACCAGTCACTGTGACCCAAGTGTACAAAAAGCCTACCTCTGGAGTTAGCAGTGGTTCTCTACCTGGGGCAGTACTGCTTCTGGGAAGTGGGTGTTGTAGGAACTGGAGGATAGGGGCGTCTAGAGAAGGGGATTTCTGGAAAAATTGGTGTTGTAGGAACTGGAGGACGTCTGCTACATTTGGTGCATGCTAGCCAAGAATCCCAAATGTCCTGCAGTACCTGGGACAGCTGTGCATAGTGAAGAATTATCTTCCTCCAAAATACCTGTAGGGACCCCTGAGAAATGCTGGGTGGGGATGTGCCTGTCAGCCCTACCTAAATGACCTGAGTAGTACTACCCAAATAATACTGCTTTCCGAGAAAGTAGAACAAAGAAGAAGAAATGCTATGTACAGAGACAGGCCTGCCACCTACCCCTTTCTGGGAGTAGGTGGGAGAAGAATTTTGGGGAGGCCCACCAGGAAGAGGAGGGAGACTAGGGGTGGCATGGCTCTCCGACACCAGACTAGGGTAGTGGTGTGTCCTCTTCTCATGCACCCATGTTTGCTTTTCTCCTGGGTTTCCTGTTGCATGGTTCCTGAGTAGATGACAGCGGGCTGCTGGTACACTGTATCTCAGGCTGGGATCGGACCCCTCTCTTCATCTCTCTCCTGCGCCTTTCCTTATGGGCTGTGAGTATGGATGGGCTGGGCTGTGGGGTCAAGGATCTACCAAGATCTACTCTGGGAACACTAGGACTATCTCCAGAAGTTAGAGATTTAGAGTGAGGAAGCCCAAGTGTTCAGAGCAAGTGTTAGGTTAACACTGTTTTGGGGACTTTGGGGCAGCCCGGTTTTCACTGGGTCTGTGGTTGCAGTTCAGCTCCTAGGACAAGGAGGGGACTTTGTCATGGGGATCCACCCCCTAATCTTAGCATGTCTCTTCCAGGATGGGCTTATCCACACATCCCTGAAGCCTGCTGAGATTCTCTACCTAACTGTGGCCTATGACTGGTTCCTCTTTGGGTAAGCCTTTGGGGAATGTCAGGTTGTTGGGTGGGCACAATGCCTTGGGCATGGTGTTTCTGTATGTATGTGGGTGTGGTGGCTCCTGTGACGGTGTTAGAGGTAAAGACAATCCCACCTCCTTGGGAAAGCCTGAAGGTGCTTGTCAGATCCCACCTGAGATTGTGGTGCCAAAGCCATGGTCTGTCCCTGTAACTCCACTCCCCCTTTGCCCTCCTATCTTGGGGTGCTGCTTGCTCTGACCTCCTCGCCTTCTTGTTTCAGGCACATGTTGGTAGATCGGCTCAGCAAAGGAGAGGAGGTGGGTACTGTGAGCAAATGCCGGGGCTCTGAGAGCAACAGCATGATGTCTTGTTTTGCCGTCACATAGCGCGCAGTTCCTTGCCCACTGAGTGCAGGGACCAGCCAGCATGGCCACAAAAGCACCAGCATAATAGCCCCCATTCTGAGCCTCTTTTCCTCTCCTGTGCAGTAGAGAATAACGCTTGCCCGTGTGGCTGCCGTGACCTCTGGCTATCAGTCTTCTTCTCCTTGCTTTTGCTGCCATCTTTCTCAAATGGGTGACCTTCTTTTCTGTACTCAGTTATTGAGCCAAATTACAAGCCTTTTCCTGAGCTCCTCAGGCCTACAGCTACAACCCAAAGGCTCTTCCCTATCTCTCTTTCCTATTCACACCATTCAACAACTTTTAAGCCCCAGGGCTAGCTAAGCAAGCAGGGTTCTGCCTGGATGCTCCCCAGTGGCCCGGGGAGCAGACCCACACCAGGCACAGACCCAGACCAGACACAGTCAGCTGGCCTCCAGGATCTCCTTACTTACTCTCTGGGCACTTGTCCCCTCTTCCTCTCTCTGCCCTCTCTATACCCCCATCCTTTTCTGCTTTTCACAGTCTTTATCTCTTTGGTATGCTTATTTTTCAGCCTGTTTTTCCTGCATGCAGACTTGGAGTCAGACCTGAGTTTGAACCCTGCTTGTCCCACTTATTACCTGGTAACCTTGAGTAATGTGATTCACCTTGAGTCTCCTGGTGTTGATCATGCTGCCTCAAAAAGAGAATGAGTCTAGGTGCCCAGTGTGGGAGCTGTCACACAGTATTAGCGCTTTCTCTTCTACCCCCCTGCCCACCCCCCCCTTTTCCTGAAGCATCTTTCTCACCCTCCTGAGGCTGCCTTCTTTGCAAGCATCTTATCTTGTGCCTCCTCCTTTTGTTCCTCCCTCTCAGTGGCTCCTCTCCCCTTCTAAATCTCTTCTTCTGAGTGCTTATCGCATCTGCCAGGGCTGCAGAGCTCATAAGCCTGCTCCTCAGAGGCCACCATGAACTCTGTCAGAGGCAGTGACTTTGGCATTGAAATCAGCACGTAAAGCCCCTTTGCAACCTCTCATTTGGAGACTGACTGGCGCTCCAGAACGTTCTGCCCTCCATATGTGCCAGCTCCCCTACCCTCAGAGCCAGCCAGATTCTGCCTTCAGGAACTAGACAGAGGATGAGGCCAAGTCCAGTGGGGTCTGGATTCAGACCCTGGCCATCTCTCAGCATCAACAAGAGGGTCTCCTCAGCTTCCAGGTGTTGGTTTTCAAGGTGTGGGCTTTTCTCTTACCTCTACCAGACACTCTAGATATTGATGCTTTAAAACAAACAAAACAGAGGCCTGTTAAATGGCACTCTGTCCTCCCCAGCCCTTGAGGTTCACAGCACACTAGCGTATTAAAGACTAAAGAGTCTGTGGTGAAGACACCTATTTAATTTTATGTAACCCAACATTTTCATACTGACCTAACCTGGTGCACCCTCCCTCCCTTTCTGTGGAGGGGGACTGTGTTTGTTTGAGGAGATCATATGGGGCTCTGGGATACTGTGTGTGTGTTTATCCAAGTGAGGGTTTGATGGACCACACCTTTTAGAATCACTGGGAAGTTTGTTTAAAAACTGCTTTGTGTGCACTTCATTTGACTAGGGTACTGGCTGGGAGGAGAGAGGTGGTGGGAATGCAGCTAGAGCTTAGGAGCCTCCCTCCTGACTCTGCCCACCTCAGACTCTGAGCCAGACCCTGGCTGCCCCTCACCCCTGGTTCTTCTGAACTACTATTTCTGGGTGTTCCTCCTATAAAATCTGATCCCTTTCCCTTCCATTATGTTCAGTGTCTTTTAATCTCCTCACCCTCAGATAATCTCTCTCCCAGCTGTTCTTCCTGGTTAGCCTCTCTCCTTGGGGTTCTTAGGAGAGGCTGAAAGGAGAAGTTACCATTCTCTTTATCCTTTTCAGTGGCTTGAGAACATGCATGTTGAATTTGAAGATGGTTTAAAACTCACTGGCTTGCCCTTATACATTCCCTGCCTTCCTTGCCCTAACCCAGGCACGTTACCCTGCCTGCCAGACCCTCTCCCACCCATTTATACCATTTATAGAACAAGTATCCAGCAGGGTCCCTGAGGCAGGGCTGTTGTCCATCAGGGGCTGATCAGGTGGCTGGTTGCCCTCTCCTGGGAGCTCAGCCACCTAGATTCCTCTCCTTGGAGAAAGCTGTCTTCTCATGTGTGCTGCTTTTTGGTTTCTTCAGATTTTCTTCTTCTGCTTCAATTTTTTGAAGCATATCATCTCTGAGGAGTTCTCTGCTCTGAAGACACAGAGGTGAGGAGAGATCTGTTCTCTCACACTGGGCAGGGCACTCTGGGAAGAGCCACTCTGGGAACAGTAGGCAGGGTCTCACTCAACATCTGATTCCCTGCCTGGCTTCCCTGCATGCTTGACAAGTTAGCGTCTCTTCCCTGCCTTCCCTCTGGGAAGGGGTTCCCACAGGGTAGAGATTCCTGGTGAGAGCCAGTGGGGAAGGAGCCTCTCCTGCCTGTGAGGCAGGGCTGGGGTCAGCCTGCAGTCATACAAACAAAAAGGCTTTGGGACAAAAGAGTGGTCTCTGGTGACTAGGAGAGCAGAGCACATGGCTGCAGGGGAAAGCCAGCCTAGGGACAGGGAGACTCCCAGCACGCCAACTCTGGCTGAGACAGCAGATTCTTCTGCCTGCTCTTCCCTGGGCTACTGCAGAGGTGTGTCTGCATCTCTGTGCAGCCCACCACCATGGAATAGAGTCCGCCTCCAGCTTGGAAAACACAGGAGTCTTGCCTGGTGGTTGCCTTACAGCCTGTCTGAGAGTTGGTGTCTTTGAGTTCACTTGCCTTCCAAATCCAAGCTCCTAGGTGTGTTGGGCTAGATTGAACTCTGAGGGGCCAAGGTGAAAGGAAGGAGTCAGGCTTTGCTGGCCTTTCAGAATTGGCCTGACATTTTGCAACACTCTAGGTAGACCTGTCTCATTGATTTGTTAGTGAGTTGGAACTTCTTTCCCAGGCAAGCAGCATGCTGGGCGTGGAGACAACAAAGAAGACCTCAGCCCCGAACGTAATTCACTATTCTGGTTTCTGTTTACAGGAGGAAGAGTTTGCCAGCCCGGGATACAGGCTTCACTTTGGAAGATATCTGTATGCTGAGTGAGTTACAGGCCCCAGCAGATTTCCTTTTGTCGGTGCATCTTTCTGAGTATAGACCATGGAGGAACTGTTTTTTCTCAAAACTTCTCTTTCCAGCTATATGGTGTGGAATAGCTAGGGGACCAGTAGTTTGATAAGATAATGTGCTGACCAATAGCATTTGCTTCTTTTAGGACGAAAGGACCGTGGCAGCACCACCAGCCTTGGCAGTGACTTCTCTCTGGTCATGGAGAGCTCCCCAGGAGCTGCTGGGAGTTTCACCTATGAGGCCGTGGAGCTGCTCCCTGCAGGAGCACAGACTCAGGCAGCTTGGTGAGGGGCCAGGCTGGAACTAATCTTGCTCACAGCTGTGGCCCAGGGCCACCAGCTCCAGGAAGCCCCAAGTACAAAGGGGACCCCCGACAGTAGGGCTGAGAGCACAGCTCCATGCCCTGCTGTCTCTTCTAGACCTTAGAGGCCAGCCATCTGGTTGGTGAGGGGCACTGTCCATGGTGGCCCAGGAACATAAAGGGCTGGGACTCCCAGTGGGATGAAGAAAGAAGCCACAGGGTTGGGCAGACAGGGTGGTGTTAGGAGATTCCCTGGGGGAGCTCCCTTGTATTATTTGCTTGGGGAGTGGGGGGAGGGGGGCAGTTAGAAAAAAAGAAGAAAACAGTAAATAAGTTCAAAATGATGATTATGAATTGGGAACTTGGTTGAGGGTGAACTCTTCTGAGAATCTGATGACTCTGTCTCTAAACAGATGACTCAGACTTTTGTATTACATTTGGAAGGAGGGACAGTTACTGAGCTATTAAGAATCTAGCTTGTATTCCGGGGTCAGTAGGACAGCATTGTTTGGATGTCACATTCCCTCTATGAAGTCCCAGTCCTTGTTGCTCATGGCCGAGCCTGAGGGAGTGCTAATGTATACCCATCCCCATATGGCATTTTCCCAGTGGAAGTAAGGACTGGGCCCTGACGTTTGGTTAAAGTGGGCATAGGGCCTGCCTGGAGTGGTCCCTGACCAACAGCCCTACTCTTTTCTACTGCAGGAGGAAGAGCCACTCATCCTCTCCACAGAGTATGGTCTGGAACCGGCCACAGCTCTCTGAGGACCGCCTGCCTTCCCACCAGGGGCTGGGGGAAGCCAAGTCTTCCAGCTCCTCATCCTCGAACCATTCTGACTTTTTCAGGATGGGTAGCAGTCCCCTGGAGGTCCCCAAACCCAGGTGAGGAACTCCAAAACCCCTAATGATGGAAGTGGTTAGCCTTTCCCTCTTCATAAGCCATGGGGTTCCAGCCCTTGAACTGGTGTCTAAGATAGTGGCTTGGGACAGAGTTCCTTGGCATGCAGCCTGGTGGGCAGTGTACCCAGGAGGCAGAGGGGTTTGACAAGCTTGCAGGCCTGCCCCTGTTTAGAGGATGGGTTAATGTTTGGGTAAGAGCTGGTTTGTAGAGTGATTTGAGACTCCTTCCCAGAGCCCTAGCAGATGGGGAATCTAGAAGGTGTACTGATTGCAGTGTAATGGGCAGAGGGTCAGGGATGTCTCCCCCTATTGTCTTTGGTGGGTTTCATCCTTCATGGCCCTCACATTCTGCTTAACAAGATGGACGCAGATCTTCAGAGTCCTGGGTTCTCACATTCCGTGCCTGGATTGGAGGGGCAGTGAGGAGAACAGACAGGGAGTTAGGCTAGGTATGTGTGGCTCAGGCAAAGCTTGGGAGACTCTGTACACCTAAGAAATGCTCAACCAGATGGTGAGCCAGAATGTGCTGCAGGAATAGTGTTCCCTAGAAGAGAGTAAAGCTCAGCACTGGGCAAGGGTTTAGGGTTGAGGGATGGTCTGGCACTTGGGAAAAGCATTTCCTGGCTGACCCATACTACATTTTCCATGTCTACCCACAGGGAAAGAATCCTATTAATTGCTTTGCTTTCTCAAGTCTTAAGAATGTCTGGCCCTTCTGGAGAGAACAAAGCAGTCTGACTTATGAGGTCCTTGATAAATTCCAAGGAGAAAGGGGCATTTAACATAAGGAATGTGAACCTGGAAGTCTACCCCAGTTTGAACCCGGCTCTGAAGTGAACTGCTCCAAAAGTTTCAGGTCTTTTCCTCATAGCAGGCCTGATAACAGTGAGGAAACTGAGCCCCAAAGTCACAGGCGTATTACAAGGAAAGACCTGAAATTTCTGGAACTCTCTGCCTATCTCCACCCTCTAGTTTTTCTCCATGGGCAAAAGCAGGCAGTGGAGGAAGAGCACCCTCCTCATGCCAGCAAAGCAGATCAGCTCTAGGCCAGTAGGCGCCCCATGGAGTGCACTGACCAGGGGAGTCCTGTTTGCTTACCTCTGAAGGTGAGCCCTTCAACCTGGAGTGCTGCTGTGTCTGCCAGTGTTATAGCTGAGTTGATTAAATACTAAACAAAGACCGTGACCCTCTGACCCCACAGGAGGTTTGGTGAAGGTAACTGGGCAGATACGGTGCCAGGCCGACAAAGCCACATGCCTATGCTTGGTCCTGTCCTCTGTGTGTGCCCACTGTCATGCCACCCTTGTCTGCACACCCAGCTTTCCTCAGGGCTGCCCTGGGGCAATGGCGGCATGGCCTAACCCTTGCAGTTCTGGGCTGGAACTCTTGTTCAATGTCCCCACCTCCTTTCCTGCCTGTGCAACATCTCCTGGACAGCGGAGAAGGAGTCCAGAAGAGTCCTCCTGTCCTCTTGGGTCCTGCTCCAGCCTTAACTGTTCAACTGCTAGGGACTCTCCACTGACGTGGTATTCCCATCACCTCTTTGCACCTTCTTATTATTCCCTTCTTCCTGCCAAGAGATCCTACTTCCCAATCTTGTGATCATTTCCTTCCGTCTCACCAGTGGTTCTCTGCCTGCACTAGGTGACTCGGACTCCTAGGGTTGGCCCAGGAGAGCTACAAAGGCCTCCCTAAGGAGACAGACAGAGGAGGGTTGTGGGTGTCTGCTGGCCTTTCAGCCCTGTGTGCCTGGTTAAGGCTGGGATAGCTGGGCCAAAGTGGGGCACAAGGCCTTGGAGAGGCATGGGCTCGGCTGCTTTGAAGTGTTTGGCTCTGCCAGTCTATTCTGGGAATGCCCGTTTGGAGTCCGGCTGGTCTGGCATGGCAACAAGGTTCGGGACTGGCTGCCTGTTTGCCAGAGCTTTTGAAAGACTAGATTATTAAGATTCGGAGCATTCTAATTATGTATTTCCATTAACATTAAAATTAATTTAGTCTCTTTTATCTTAAAGTGCCTGAGGGATCCTGTCATTAGCTTCCCTGCCTCTCTTAGGTCACAACATCCAATCAGCTTTTTAATGCAGTAGGGGGAACTGTATGGAAAGAAATGCTTTAGTAAAGCTATCTGCGACAGCTGAAATTCCCCATTATGTGAATTCTTTTGGCTACGGATGCTCCAAATTCTATAAATGTATCTCTCTTAAAGCAGGACTTCCCTAGGAAAGGAGTCAGTAAAGCTTTATTCAAAGTTAAGAAATAGGTGTTGGGCTGGGGAAAAAGTTCTGTGGGGTGCTAATTCTTACCCAGTCCCAAGCCCATCCTCCTGTCTGAGAAGGCTGGTGGCTTTTCACTTAATTA
The DNA here is from genome assembly GCA_004023965.1 of Spilogale gracilis. NCBI lineage: Eukaryota > Metazoa > Chordata > Mammalia > Carnivora > Mephitidae > Spilogale > Spilogale gracilis. Next base: position 51,168 of record PITA01007020.1, on the reverse strand, counting down.
GCTACCACTGCAACAGCTTCTCATCGAGCTGCATTTCTGGACCATTGTTAAATCTATAATCAGCTGCAGGGCTGGGGGCTGAGAAAAGGCAGGGCCAACACTCTGAACTCACATGCCTCCCAAGGTCCTGGTTAGTAAGTGGCTCAGCCCCATGTGGCCTTGGTCTCTGCTCCAGAGTCAGACATCTTTAGGGGTGGGAGGTTGCTAGCACAGTACTCTCCTTGCCTGAGGAGGGATGGTGCCACCACTGAGCCCAGGTTGAAGCTAAGCTGCCTAAAGAGCAGATCAACTTGGCTAAGGGATACCTAGCAGTCTGATAGAATAGCTAAGTAGAAACAGGAACCAACTTCTGTTGCCCAGCTAGCTCCCCTTTGCCCATCTTCCACCACATATCAACTGCTTATTATAAGCAGTGAGCTCTGTCCTAGGCTGTGTTTAATGAGGCAGAGAAACTGGATTGCTTTCTGCAACACATAGGGTTCCTGTCCCATGTTTGACATTGTCTTGCATAGCATCATAGCTTCAAACCAAGGATGAGTGGTAAGAAGCCTAAAGGCATTGTCAGCTTAAGACCCAGAAAAGGGCACTTACAGTCCTAAAATATTTCTTGAGCTACTGTTGGAATGTAGAGGTTCCCTCCCTCTTTCCTTCTCTCTCTTTTTCCCCCTCCCTTCTCTGTCTCTGTCTCTGTCTCTTTCTCTCTCTCTCTCACACACATGCACACATGCACACACACACCAATGTTTAAAGGTTTAAAGTCTGGGCTGGGGAAAACTGACATTTTTTTCCTCTGTTTTTTCCAAATGTGGTAAAAAAAAATCCTATTCTAGCCATCTCTGAAGTCAGTTGCTCTGTGAGTTCATGAACTCGTTGAATTGAAGGAATCTTAGCTAAAGCCTCATTCCTGGAAGCATTCACTTAGGCAGAAGTTATGGGACCACCATCTAGAGGCTTGGGGGTTGGCAGGTATAAGTATAGATTAGAGGTGACATCCAGGTCCCCTCAAAGTTTGGGATTTTAGGGCTTGGATCAAACATTCATTCCTTGCATGACTTCAGACATATCACTTGATGGCTTTGAGTTTCTGTTTTTTCATCTGTGTAATGTGAGGTTTAGACAGGCAACTTCTGGGTTCTTCCTAGTTGTGTACCTTCAAGTCTTCTGTGTTACCTCAGGTGCTTTCAGATGCAATGAACAAAAAACCCATCTCAGCAGGTTTATTATTTATTTTTTTAAGATTTTACTTATTTGACAGAAACACAAGCAAGGGGAGTGAGAGAGGGAGAAGTCGGCTTCCCGCCGAGCAGGGAGTCTGATGTGGGACTGGATCCCGGGTCTCCGGGACCATGACCTGAGCCGAAGGCAGTCGCTTAACCAACTGAGCCACCCAGGCGCCCTCAGCAGGTTTAAACCATAAAGGAAAACTGTTGGTTCTTATGAAGAAGTCCATTGGAAAATATGACCTTCAGGTGTAGTCTGATCAAGGCTCCAACTCCATTTTCCTGTGGTTCTTTTCCCTTGCCTCCTTCCACATGCTATCTGTGTCCTCTAGCCAGCTTCCCTAATGATGAACAGCCACTCCTGGGCACCCAGCTTCCTTTATCACATCCAGGAATTACATGAGGACCTTCTTTCTGACTATGAATCATAAGCTCTGTGCTTTATGCCAGTTGAAAATTATGTTCCATCCCTGAACCAATCCCTGAAGCCCCTACTGCCTCTTATCAGGAAGGAAGATCAGTATACTAAGGGGCTAGTTTGGGCCAAGTTTCAGTCCTAGCATTGCCACTCCTAGCTGTGGGTGACTTGGAAAAATCACTTCCCTCCTGAGCTCAGTTTTTTCATTCCACCTTCAATGATCAAGTGATTGATCCTGGCTTCCATAAGTTTGGTTTAAATGAAATAATAGAACTAAGTATCTGGCACATATTAAATACTCATCCTTTCCACAAATGCTCAGTAAACTGCAGTTGTGGTGGAGGACCTGTCCTTATTCACATATCTGAGGGCATATGGGGCATGTTAGGGCCCTAGGCATCTGGGTAAAAGGCCAGGCCAGGTACTGCAGGGCAGACCTTTTTATTCATGGCTCACCTGTGTGGGTTGGGCCAGCTCTGCTTGTGTGGGTATTCTTATACCTTTTTCCAAAAAGGACTCTAAAAAATAACCTGCCTGAGTCCTGCCCACACTGGGTGTCTGGCAGGAGGTGGGGCGGGAAGTGGGAGTTGTAGCTCTTTTGGTGCTATAAAGAGGGGCCTAGGCTCTATCCAGATAAGAGAGTGAAATGTTGCCCAAAATCCAGTCTTCTGGGTAAAGGTGTGAGCCCTCTGAGACCTGGGGATCTGAACAGATGACTTTGGAAGTATCATCGGTTCCACAGTTCTCCAGTTTGAGGGTAGCTTGTCCCCATGTTCCCTCTGGCCCTGTAGATAGATTGGAGGAGCTTGAACTCAGATATCTCTCTCTCTCTCTCTCTCTCTCTCTCTCTCTCTCTTTCTCCTTCTCTCTCCCTCTCTCTTTTTTTCCTGCTTTGTTTGTGCTTGAGTAAAGACACAGGGCAGTAGTATGTGTGGTCTTAATAAAACTGATTAAGTTACCTGTGTACTGAGAATATCTTGAAAATGTTCCTTCTTTCATTTGGCAGGTGCAGGTACTTATTCTGGTGACTGTTTGCTTTCATCTTTAGGTGTCCCCTCCAGCCAGCTAATCCAGACTGGCACTTAGGAGCACCTCTCTGCTTAGCATAGTCCCTTGCTCTCAAACCCAGGAGCTGAACAATTGCTTTGCAGCCCTTTCTTTGACAAAAGCCTCAAATAGGAAGATTTGTCTGCAGCCAGTTGCTTGCTGAGATGGCTGGGATCACACATTCTGTTGCCATCTGTACTGCCTACTTCATTCCACAGCTATCCTCTGGCTCCCCCAGATGTGTTTTTTTTTCCCCCATATGTGTTTCTTGTCTGATGGTGCTAACTGCTGGATGCTAGGGAAGTGACTAGCCTAAGGGAACCAGGAATCCTCATATTACATCTTTCTGTTATTTTTCCACTGGTAGTTTGAGTCTCTAATAGCCTGGGGAGTGGGCAGGGGAGGGAGGCCCCACTGGAGAACAGAAGAAACCTCCCATGTTCCCAGCCCCAGGAGTGCCCCATCCTACGCAGCATCCCTTCCATTCCCTCAACACTCAGGTGTTTAGCCATTGTTTTCCTACAGACTGCTAAAACTAGAAGAGGAAATCTGCCATTAAAGTTTGAACAGTAGGTGAGATTTGGGGAGCCAGGCTGATCTTAGTCAAGTTACGCTGACTGAAGGCCCAGCATAACGTGGAGGAAGCACAGGGAAACTACCAGACTGCGGCATGTGATTTGCCCTCTCCTGGGCACCTGTCTCTTTGATTTACAGACTGTTTGAGTCCTGCCAAGTTTAGAAACAAGGAAACCCTGCTTTGGGGGACATGAGGGGCTTCCAACAGGTAGCAGACCATGTCCTGTTCTCATCCCTGAGGCTGCTGTCATACACCTTCCAGAATTTAGCAGGAATGATGAATGTGAAAGTCTCTATGTTGCAGGGGGTTCCTATTCATGGCAGCTTTAATGTAGAAAACCATCTGTTTTCCCTGGTCTCAAGGTGGTTCTGTTGTAGGACAAATCTGTAATCAAACTTGGCTTTACAAATCTCTTCTTGCACTCACTAGCTATGGGACCTTGGAGTAAGTGTTTTCACCTGTCTGGACTGCCATTTTTCTCTCTGTCTGTAAGATAAGGGTGGTTAAAGAGTACCAGAGATGTAGTACCTGGCCAGAGCATCACTCAGGTGGCAGCTGCTTGTGGATGAGGCAGGGATGGCCACTTATGAGGGCTCTTGCTCAAACTTGGAGACATTGATGCCAGCTAACTGGGTGAGCCAATGTCAATGAATGTCTTTCTGTTTCCCACCCCCTGTACCACTCTTCATGTTTCTCTGTTCCTGGGTCCATAGAGAAGCTCTTTCTGATATTCTGGAATTAAAGAATAAAGGGAAGGGCCAAACATCAAAGATGTCTGGGGATGGAGACTTGGGGTAGCTGATGAAAGGGCTTTGTTTGATGTCTTCCTATCTCCTATCTCCCTCCTACGTAATCCCCAGTGACTGGGCTGCTGCCCTAACACAGTAGAGAGAGGTTAGCTGTCAGCGAGAAGGTGATGGCAGCAGTAGATTCCCAATACAGCTTTCCTCTCCTTGTACCGCCCAAACATCCATTCTGAAAAAGGCCTAATGAAGCTGTCAAGTTGCCTGCCTGATTCATCCCTTCCTTTAGGGCATAACCAGAGTTTTCTGGGTTGATGCTTATGAATACAAACTGGAAGGTGCTACAGAGAAAGCGTATGTGTGTGGGGTGGGGGGTTGCCTCAGGGCTCCCATCACCTCACTCTTCAGTCTGGGTCACAACCCACCACCCTCCACTATCCCCAATAAGCTTATTCCCCCATCACTCTGATAAGAGTTCAGTGGCCTCTGGGTTCTGCCTTGCCCACCCTGCCAATCTGCATGCCTGAGGGCGGGGGGTATGTGGTGATCCTGCCTCCCTGATTCCTGGGGCATCCAGCCTTGCTCCCCTCCTTTTGGTGCTGCTGAGGTTGTACTTGCTCTGTCAGCCACTAGGGCAAGCATGCCCTGACCTGAGGCTTTGGTTGCTGGCTCACTTCTTCTCATTCTGCTTTGCTCTTGTTCTTTTGCTTCTGTAAGTCTCTGCACAAAGCATTGTCCTCACAGCTGAGCCTGCCTTATGGTCTATACTCTTCTTTCTCAGTCACAACCTATCCAGCTGTTTTTGCACTTTTGAAGAAAGTGGTTGACTTTACAGAAGCTCCACCAACAGGACCTTGTGGCTATGGCCCAGGACCACCATATCCCCACCCCTACCCCTCCAAAGGGCCTCCCCTGTCAGGCATATGACTGACTATGCATCATCTCCCCTCTCTCTCCTCTCTGCCCCAGATCAGTGGACCATCCCCTGCCCGGATCCTCTCTCTCCACAGACTTTGGCAGCTGGCAGATGGTAACAGGCTGTGGCAGTATTCAGGAACGGGCTGTCCTGCACACAGACTCTTCTCTCCCTTTCAGCTTCCCGGATGAGCTCCTTAACAGTTGTCTGTAAGTGTCTTGCTTGAGAAGGCAGGATGCTCCCCTGCCTGTATCAGAAGCTGGTGAGCAATCAAGAGTGTTGGTTAAGGAATGAGGCAACAACTGGGCCAGGATCCCTGCCTCTCCCCAGTGTCTTAACTAAGTATACCTCACTGCTGGACTCCTGAGGTATGGAAGAGGCTTTATGGGCTCTTCAGGAAGTATGTTGTGGTGTGTATTCACTCTCTTGAGCCTCCAGAACTCATCCACAGGTGCCTCGGGGCACACCCTGAGAGAAAGCTATCTGGACTGTCCAAGGCTTTGCCTGAATGAGAACCCTTTGAAATCAGAACAGTGGGGTAGTGAACGTAGGTGTATGGTGGAGACCACAGCCAGAAACAAGCTAGGTCAACTCAACCCAAGCAGAACCAAGGGTTCCTTGCCATCCCCTTCCTCCTTTTGTCTTCTGCCTTTGCCTCTAGTCAGGAAAGAAAATTGGATGGGGATACCAAATTCCAAGCCTGTAAAATCCTCTCCCGTTAAGTCTCCAGTACTGGGCCTTCCAACTCTTATATATAGTGTGCTTGAGAGGCTACCTCTGTGGCAGCCCCCTGCCCCCTGCCTGTATTGCTGCTTCATGGATGTCAGGCAGGGTAGAGCCTCTAGTGGCCTGGGGAGCAGGGCCTGCTCCTTCCCACGATGGGCTGAATGAACTTCAAGGTTCTGGGGATTCATTGTCACCACCAGAATCTGGCTTCTACCCACCAGAGCTGACTGATCAGAGGCAAGTTCCCCTGGGGAGTTAAGAAGAATCCCTGCTTAAGGCAAGCAGAGGCCAGACCTTGGGATTCTGGGATGGAATAGGCCTAAGAGCCATCTCTGGAGGAAGCAGACATCTCTGCCCTGTTTGGTAGCACCCCTCACTTAACTGACATTAACCACTGAAATGGGCAGCTCTCTGAGTTCCTAGCCAACTCAGGACTGGGGGGTTCCCAGGGGAAAGGCCTGCAAAATTGCAGTGTAGGGATGGGGTCAGGGTTGATACCTACTGAGGTCATACAGTATGTGGATTTGGTGCTTGGGCTTTTTTATCAGAGAAATTTAATCAAACTCCTGGCTGCTCTGCCTTACCAGCTATGTCTTGGGGTCTCAGCTCTGACTTCTCAAGCCTGTTAGCTCATCTCTTGAGAGGGAATGGCACTAGAGTATCTCTGTCTGCCTAGCCCTTACCTGCTGTGTGTTCTCAAGGGATCACCTATCTTCTCTGGACTCCAGCTTTCTTATTTCTAAATATGTTGATCCCTCCTTCTGCCTCCCAGAAATAGGGGGCAGTGAGAACACACACATATGGACCTTTGGATATTCCTTGTGAATACAAACTACTAATCTGAATTTCTCATTATACGCTCTAAGGAAAAGCTGAAGAAGAGCACATGGCCTCCAGCCTATGTGAAACCTAATTAGAGAGTAAAGAAGATATAAGTCTTCCCCAAATGCCAAGAGAGACTTCGGAGTTCTTCATGGTATTACAGGACTCCAGAATCAGCTCCATTTTCCTGGTGCTGCTGCAAGAGCTGCTTGACTTTCCCTCACCCTAGAGCCTGCTGCTTCTCTCTCTCTCTCCCCCACACTTAGTCACCCACTTATATCTATCACTCCCACCAGTCTACTTTCCTTCAGTCTGTTCTCCCCATACCTACCCCAGGACTGTCATTTATCTTCATATCTCCATCTCTTTCCCCCAGGCCCTGGGGTACAGGTCATTTGGACTTGGGAATTAGAAAACATTTCTGCTACTTCTGACAAATTCCCAGGAGGGATTACACGGATTGGTCTCTTGGGGGAAATTTTGGTGTAAGTTAGTGATCAGGGCTAGTCTTGATTTTTAGGTGGTTGGGGACCTGAGGGCTTGTATCATGTAGGTCTGTGACCCATGGAGAAAGCCCTCCAGGGGACAGTTAGGGTGAATACCGTGTGAGTTTCTGAACCTTCCTCCAATTCCATGCCCCTCTCACCCCTAGACTGCATACCTTTTAGTCCACATGTTGGGTGTGGCTGGTACCTCAGGTTTCTTCTCCTCTTCTGTTAAAGACCTTTCAAAGTGTCAAGTAGCCTCATGGAATTCATTCTTTGATAAGCCCGAGTTTTCAGGCACTTGTCCCGTTGGGGGTTTTTTGTTTGTTTGTTTGTTTGTTTGTTTGTTTGTTTGTTTCCCTTCTTGACTTGTATTTCCAGGCTAAGGAGAGAAGAGGGGCTTCCCATCTGCTGTGATCAGTGTCTGTAAAGGCCAGGGAAGGAAAAGCAAATAGAATCAGAACAGGAATCCAGCTAGAAAAGCCAGCACCCTGCTAGCTGTGTCCCTAGGGACCAGATTTGATTAAAGATGTAGCTGGAGCCTCAGGGGTTTCCAGTTGAGGACCCTGGCCTCTCCAGGACACTGCCAAGACTTTTCTTCCAGAGTGCTCCAGGTCCTGGCCTCAAGAAGGCTGAGGTCTTTGGTCAGCCACGGCTTGATGCCTCATCTTGCGGTCTCTCCTTGAGTCTCAGATTTGTGCCTCACATTATTCTCACTGAGGAATGGAAGCCAACAGTTGGCGAACTCCTTCCTGCTCACATTCTCCCCATCCCCAGTGCACCATTAAAACGTGCTGGTTCTAGGTAGACAGTAGCCGGAGAGCTGAGAGGAACGTTTTGTTGTTTGTTTGTCTTTTTAAGATTTTATTTATTTGACAGAGAGATCACAAGTAGGCAGAGAGGCAGGCAGAGAGAGAGGAGGAAGCAGGCTCCCTGCTGCGCAGAGAGCACAATGTGGACCTCGATCCTAGGACCCTGAGATCATGACCTGAGCAGAAGGGAGAGGCTTAACCCACTGAGCCACCCAGGTGCCAAAAGAGTGGTTTTTGAGGGGAGCAAGGCCAAATGTCTAGGACCTGAACTACAGGGGTAGTATGGCCACAGGACATGTGCTGGCCTGTGCTAGCAAAGGCAGAACAGTATGGTGTGAGGATGAGGATGTTGGATCCTGCCCCAGGGTAATGCATTCATTCTCCCTTCTTCCCTCCCTCCCCACAGGCTTGCAGCCCTGAATGAGCGAGAGACTCGGCTGCAGGAAGTACGCTCAGCTTTCTTGGCTGCATACAGCAGCACAGTGGGGCTTCGAGCAGCAGCCCCCAGTCCCTCTGGTGCCATCGGAGGCCTGCTGGAGCAGTTTGTCCGTGGTGTTGGACTCCGGGGCAGCAGCAGCAGCACCTTATGAAGTAGCCAGCCCACAACAATTTCCTGTTCCTCTTACCTGAGCCCTGAGCAGAATCAAAGCCATGCCTGGACAAGGGGTGCTTCAAGAGAGGAGAGAAATCTCACTCTGCCTTCTCCATCATGCACATGGCAGCCCCAAAGCAGAGCAGGACTAAGGACAGGGTTCTCCAACCCCCAGTTTCCTGACTGGTGACCATCACCTCTCTTGTCACTGCCTTTCACCCACCCTGGTCTTTGTTGGGACTCCCATCAACTCTCAGAACTGTGTGGGGTTTCCCTGGGGCCTTGTGGAGGCTGAGACCTCACAAAAGACTCCCCTCTTCCCATTCTTATTTCCTGGAGAGGAGGGATCACCTGCACTGAGAATAAGGCAGTTTGACACAGATCACAAAATAAAATCTTTTTGAACAACTCTCTTGCATCCTCATTTGGTTGCTGTCTTTGTGGAGTTATTTGGAAGGGTCTTACAGTTCTTCCTTGTGCTGGAAGGAGTTGGGGTGGAGGTCGGATAAAGCAGAAAGACAACTGAAGACTAGGTTGTGCCTCTTAACTCTTGAGCCATGACAGTCTCAGTGAGATGGGGAAAAGTAGTCACAGGTTGTTAAGGTGGGAGCAGTGGTCCTCCCACGTCAATGGGCCCTAGTCATCTAGGAATATATTTATTCACACAGATTCTCAGGGCTGCCTGAAATTTAGACTTGGGGTGGCTGAGATCTTCATTTAGCTAGGAATGGGCCAAGGTGGGGGCCGGGGAATCCTTCATTTTTAAGAAGTTTCTCAGGCAGCACCGTCCTGGTACAGATGACTCTCAGCCCCTATGTTATGGAGCCTTGAGTTTGGTGGAGGGACTGGCTTCTGGGGCTTTGGAGGCAATAATTGGTGTGGGGAGAATGGATCTGGCTGACTACTACCCTCATCTGCAGTGTGACCTAGATAGAATAGATTGCATCCTCACAGTATGTCTGCATCTCTAACACCATGAAGTCAGAGTTCAAAGGTAGGGGCAAAGGGCTTTTCAGAGTGCTATCACGGCACCATTTAGTGAGTTCTGGCTCAACACAAAAGAGGTCATCAATGTGACTGGCAAAGGGAGGAAATAATACTGGTGAACATTTCTTTAGTACTTACTGTGTACAATCCCCTGAGCTAAGTCCTTTATGGGGATTATCTCAAATTTTTACAACACTCCAAGTAGGTGCTATTCTGGCCTTTCACTGATGAGACTGAGCCATATAGATGTTGAGTAACTTGCCCAAGGTCACACAGCTAATAAGAATAAATGCAAAAGTCTTTCTATTCGGAGACCTAGGCGGGCGGAAGTGGGAAGGGGAACAAGCAGATTGTTTGGGGAGCAGCTCAGGAAGAAGAAGCATCCCCAGCGCCCACCAGGCGCCCCGCATCCTTCAGCACCGCGGACAGTTCTCAGGGTTTTTGAGTTTCTCCAGGGTGAAATGCGCTGGGAGGTATGGGCTGGACTTGGGGTCGGGGTAAGGTTCCCGGCCGGCTGGAGGCGGCTCCAATGGAGCGGGGGCCACCCGCAGGGCCGGGCGGGGCTAGGTTACCATCTGGAGTCGCTGCCGCCGGCGGCCACAGTCAAGGCGCGATCGGCGGGAGTGCAAGCCGGGCTGGAGGGAGTGCAGCCGCCACCGCCGCCGCTACCGCGGTGGCACATGGACCAGCCCCACCGCTGCCGCCGCCCCTAGCCTCGGAGGCCCCTGTCTCATAGCCTCCCGCAGCTTCGGCCACTGGACCAGCCATGTCTCTCAGCGGAGCCTCTGAGCGCAGCGTCCCAGCCACCAAGATTGAAATTACCGTGTCTTGCCGGTGAGCCGCCACGCTGGGGAGGGCGTAGGCACTGCCCCTGCCCCAATCGGCTGTGGGGCTTAGAGCAGACAAGGGCTAGACCCCGGAGGAAAGAATCATCTAGGGCCGGAAAATCTCAGATTCAGACTTAGGGGAGACTCTGGCGGGTTCGGGGAGGGGGTTTCTTTGAACAGCTCCACCCGCAAATAAAAGCTCAGGCTGCAGGTTCAAGGAACGGTCTTGGGGATCCAGTAGAATCTGGGTCCCAGGAGGACAAAGTTCCGGGGCTAACCCACTTTCCCGGGCCCTCAAAGACAGTGTGGACGCATAGATAATGAGCCTTGAGTCGATATTTTCTGGTGCTGTCCAGGGTGCTGACACCGCGGACCACCTCCCCACCCCACCCCCAACAACTCTCCACTGGGTGTAGTAATGGGGGCAGGAGATGCGATTTGAGCCCCATGCCTCCCCCCGGGTGTCCAGCTCAGGGGAGAGTCCAGGCATTGGGCTCCAGAATGACCTACCCTATGTCCATCTGTCTGTCGCTTTCTCTAGGAATCTGCTGGACCTCGACACCTTCTCCAAATCGGACCCCAGTAGGAGGCTCCAGGGAAGGGAGGGGGAACTATGGTCTGGGCGCGACTGAGGGGCGGGGAGAGGTGCAGGCCAACCTGACATCTTCCCTTCCCCGCCTCCACTCTTGCCTGCAGTGGTGGTGCTTTACACGCAGAGTCGGGCCAGCCAGGAGTGGCGAGAGGTGAGTCCAAGAGCCCTCTCCCAGCCAAGAGCTGCCAACCCCCAACACCTGCCTCCTGGCAGGCCCCGTGCTAACTCTCTATCCCCTATCCAGTTTGGACGGACAGAGGTGATCGACAACACGCTGAACCCAGACTTTGTGCGCAAATTTGTCCTCGACTACTTCTTTGAGGAAAAGCAAAACCTGCGTTTTGATGTGTGAGCCCCGCCCAGAATCCTGGATTGGATCCCCCTGCCCCCCTGACCTGGATCCACGCAAAATTCTGGCAGGCTTCCTCCCCAGCCAGGCTTCCCAGCCTGGCTCTTCCACCAGGCATTTGGTCCAACTCTGAAGGCCTCCACTCTAGCCTTAGCTCTGTCCCCAAGTCTAGCTTGGCCCTGTCCTTAGGTCAGATCCAATCCAGTTCACTCCCCAGACCTTGTTGGGCCCAAAGCTTTGCACCCTAATTTAGCTCAGGCTCCATCAAGGCCCCACCCCGGTATGACCCAGCAGGCCCCAGACTTGGCCTCATCCCTGATTCTCTGTGACCCTGACTCCTGCCCTAAAGGAGATCCTGACTGAACTTTGATCTGAGGCTGCTCCCCACTCTACCACAATTTTATTTTATTTTTTTTAAAGATTTTATTTATTTAATAGAGAGAAACACAGCCAGAGAGGGAACACAAGCAGAAGGAGTGAGAGAGGGAGAAGCAGGCTTCCTGCAGAGCAGGGAGCCTGATGTGGGACTCGATCCCGGGTCTCCGGGATCATGACCTGAGCTGAAGGCAGTCGCTTAACCAACTGAGCCACCCAGGCACCCCTCTACCACAATTTTAATCAGGATTGAAAACCCGACCCCTTTTCAGGCTGTCTCTCATCAGCCCTGCCTTATGGTGGTTCCACTCTCTTCCCAGATACAACGTTGACTCCAAAACCAACATCTCCAAACCGGTGAGCGAGCGTCCCCTCGCGGGCTGGCCAGGCACACAGGAGGCACTCAGTGTTTTAAATGACCTTCATTAGAACCCTCCTACCCCTCAACCCGAACTCTTAACTTCTTGGGCCCCAAACCCAGCCTCGTGGCCCTCCTCTCCTGCCTCTTGGTTTCCCACCCATGCCTTTTACTCACTGTTCCTCTTCCCTCTCGGCCACCTCTGGGACATGCAGAAGGTGAGGCTGAACACGGCTGGCTTTGGGATGGTGGGGTGTGGAATGGAAGGTGAGGTGCGGGATGGCTTTGTGGAGAGCAGCTTAAACTGACAGCAAGACCAAGAAGCAGAATTGGCCTGGGGACCCCCTCCCCCTCCTTTAAAGCACTGGCAGGGCAATGCTTCTAGCATACTGCCATCCTGGAATACACTGGTTGGTACAGCAGTATCACCAGGGCTAGGCTGGAACTCTGCACCCCCAGCCTCTTCCAGCCTTCTTGACTCCATGTCCTGGTGCAGGATTTCCTTGGACAAGCGTTCCTGGCCTTGGGAGAGGTGATCGGAGGCCAGGGCAGCCGTGTAGAGCGACCCCTCACGTGAGTTGAACAAAAAGGGATGCTAGGGAAGGGTGGGTGCCTCCAAATTTTCCTCCCAAAGACATTGCTGACCCAATAGCAGTAAAGGCTGAGACTCCCCCCAGTCAGGAGCCTTCAATGGCTCCCATCACTCTCCTGGGAAAGACCAATGTCCAGGCCTCTGTTCAAGTCAGTCTCAGGCCTGATATGTCTTATCTTGTCTTATCCTCTCTCTCTGTCTCTCTGTCTCTCTGTCTCTGTCTCTCTCACTTCACTCTTTTTCTAAGTATGATTACCCTTAAGGTCCACTTCCAAGCTTTGTTCCTTGTGAAGCTTCCCCTAAATCAAGACCCCTGGAATTTCCATTACATTTACTCACTAAATATTTATTACCATGTTTTGTATGCCATGTTAGGCACCAGGGACTCATCCATTCCGTAAATACTACTGGGAATATACTCTATGTCAGCTACTCTTCAAGGGGTTTAATGATGAACATAACAAAGGTTCCTGCCCTCAGGGAGCTGATACTATAGAAGGTGGGGGAGAAATTGTGCAAAATCGACATAACAAAGAAGTAAATTATATAATATATTGAAGACATTAAGTGCTATGGAAAAAAGGTAAAGTACAGCAGAATTAGGAAGATTGGAAATGCCGGGTGGGTGGGACTTGCAATATTCTGCAGAGGGATTGAAGAGGTTTTATGGAGAGGTGACTTTAGAGCAAAAACCTGGAGGAAGTAAGGAAGTGAGCCATGCAGATACTTGGATGTGGGGTGTTTCAGGCAGAGGAAGCTGCCAGCAAAAGCCTGATATGTTCAGAGAGCAGCAAGGAGGCCAGTGTGGCTATAGCCAAGTGAGTAAGGAGGAAATGAGATTGGAGAGTTAGTTTAGGGCCTTGTGGTCACTGTAAGGACTTTAGCTTTTACTCTGAGTTGGAGTCACTGGAAAGCCCTGAAAAAAGGAGTGACATGATCTGACTATGTTTTCAAAGAATGATGCTGGCTGCTGGATTGAGAATAAACTTTGGTAGCTGAAGATAGTAGCATGGATCCCACTGGAAGGCTATTACAGTAATCTAGAGTTGAGTGGTGAAGGAGAGAAATGGTCAGATCTGGATATAACTTGAAAGTGTAGCCAACAGATTCTCAACAAGTTGAATATGGATGTGAGAGGAGAAGGAGTCAAGGAAGACACCAAACCCTTTGGCACCTGAACACCTGGAAGGATGGAGCTGCCATAAATAACATAGTCAAAAAAAAGTGAAGGAGAAATACATTGTGGGGGGATTTAATCAGGAGTTCAGTATGTACTGACTCCTGTTCAATTTGATAATTTTTTTAGACCTCCTATCAGATATGTCAAATAGGCAGTAAGATACACGAGCTGTAGATGCTCTTTCAAAACAGAAGACTAGATGAAATCAGTAAGGGAGTGAGCAGAGAATGAAAAGACCAAACACCAAACTCCATGAATTGGAACTAGAAAAGGATACTGAGAAGGAGCATTAACGAAGTAGGAGGAGGACCAAGAGAAGGGGTGTTGTCCTGCAGGGAAAGTGAAGGCTGTGTATTGAGGAGAGTGGCCAGACATGTCAAATGTTGCTGCAAGTCTAAAATTCTGAAGGAAGTGGTAGGGGTGATAGCCTGGTTGGAGCTGTTTAGAAGAGAACAGAAGAGAGGAATGGAAGTCATCTTTCAAGGGGTTTTGCCGCAAAGAGAAGAGAAAAGGAGGTGTGATTAGGGAAGGAGGTGAGGTCAGAATAGGTTTGCATTTTTTAACATGAGAAAAATTATACCACATTTGTATGTTAAGGGGAATGACCCAGTATAAACTGAAAAACTGACAAAATAAAAAGGAGAGAATTGCTGGAATAATGTCCATGTACAGGCAAGAGGGTGTAGAATGTAGCACACAGTGGAGGGATAAATAGGCACACAGATAGTCATTTATAGCAACAGTTGCGTGGGTGAAGATACTGGAGGCAAGGTAGGTGTGGTGGTAGGTCTGTGGACATTCTCTTCTGGTTGCTTCAGTTTTGTCAGTGAAGTAGGAAATAAGGTCATTGGCTGAGTGAGGATGGGGGAGGAGGATTTCTGGGTTTGAGGACAGAGAAGGAATAAAACTGCCATCTAGCAGAACTGGAGAGTGAAGTATGATTCAGGACCCTCTTGAGGTTTGTGGTCATGCATTTAAAATGAGACCAGTTAGGGGCACCTGGCTGGCTCAGTCAGTAGAGCATGCGACTCTTGATCCCAGGGTCATGAGTTTAAGCCCCATGTTGGGTATAGAGATAACTTAAATAAATAAGATGTTTTTAAAAAAGTGAGACCAGTTAACAAGATTGTGTGTTTTCCTCTGGCCTTATTCAGTTGCACAGGTACTGTACAGGTTAGACAGAGAACTGGATTTGACTAGGGCTGTTGTTCTGCCAAATAAGTACACTGAAGTATATGACAGAAAGGCAGTGGATAAAGGGTAGGATGCATAGAAGTGATTATTATAATCATTGACTGGAATTCATGCTGGGTAAGAAGGTGAGGGAAAACATTAAAGAGACAAAGAACAGAGAGAAAGCAGTAAGATCAGAGTGTTGGTCCTGGGTGTGCAGGCGAAGAGTCCCTATACTCTTCACATTCTGTCTTTTCAAAGCACAAAGAGTCAAAAATTAAAGTAGCAGAAAAAATGGTTCAACATTCATGTCAACGATGGGAAAAATCACAAAGTAAGTTGGAGTCAGGACTTGAACCCAGAACACTCTTAACCTAGCTTTCTCTCTGCCACACTTGGGATCCCTTTGGAGTCAGGATTCACAGGCTCATATCAACAAAGTCCCAAAGCAAGACAAGTTGAGGATGGGTGTCCTAATATGTACCCTTCAAATACATGGCAGTGTCCCTTCTTGGGTCAGGAGAGAATAAGGCTTCCCTTGCCTTTTTTATTTCATTCTTCACATTTTATTTCACTCTTCAGAAAGCACATCATCTTTTTCAAAAGATTTTATTTATTTATTTGACAAAGAGATCACAAATAGGCAGAGAGGCAGGCAGAGAAAGAGGGGAAAGCAGGCTCCCCACCAAGCAGAGAGCCCGACATGGGACTCGATCCCAGGACCCCGAGATCATGACCTGAGCCGAAGGCAGAAGCTTAACCCTCTGAGCCACCCAGGCACCCAGCACATCATCTTTTATTTAACAAAACAGTCTTTTGCCCTGGGTCTGGATAGAAATTCCTCTCCTTCCTTCAGGACTGCTACATCACACTCTACTTGCCTATTGGCTTTGACATCCCACCTCCCTCTGGAAGCTCCCCAAGGGTACAGTTTAGCAGAACTGGAGAGTGCCAACTGGCCAATTCATATCAAGCACAGTGCCTGACATATAGTCATATATGTTGGTATCATATAGATACCAAGTCCTGCTTTGAGAAATTTAACCACCTTTATATGAATAATGCTCACCAATTCCTTGCCCTTCCATGCACTTCTTCTGATCTTTTCACAACCTCAAGAAGTTGGCAGGATTCTCATTTCATAGTAGAGGAAACTAGGACCCCAAAAAGAAGAAATAACTTTCTCAGGACTTTAAATCCTAGGTCTTTCCCACACTACCATTATAACATATCCACCTAGGCCAGATTATCCCCTTCCTTTCAGACTACAGACCCTCTCCCTATCAAAGCCAGACCCTTCCCCACAAGGAACCCATACAGGGCAGAAAGAGATGCATTTAGGGTACTGTTAGGAAATGGCACAGTGAATCCCCCGGCCCACCTAATCCCAGATTGGCTACCCCATTCCTCGTTGCCTACTATCCCTCCCCTCACAAAGAGGCTTTTTCTGCTTCCAGGGGTGTACCAGGCAAGAAGTGTGGGACCATATTGCTGACTGCAGAGGAGCTTAGCAATTGTCGGGTCAGTAAGGGCCATATGCTAGACCCACAAGGTTCCCTTCTCTCCTAAACTCCCTTTAGTGGACTGTTTGAGGCTACGAACAATTTGAGTATCAACGGCCAAATTTCATCCCTAGGACATTGCCACAATGCAACTGTGTGCTAACAAGCTGGACAAGAAGGATTTCTTTGGGAAGTCAGACCCCTTCCTTGTGTTCTATAGGAGCAATGAGGATGGCACGTGAGTCAATGCCTTCTCCGGTGGCACCCACCCCTGCCCTTCTGTGACCATGGGCCATCTTAGACTCTACCAGAACCTGAGCTCAGAATTCACTAAGGACAGGACACAATATGTGCTTATCAAGTGGGAAAATCCCAGGAATCTCAAAGAGCATGAGGCCCTATCTAGGATCAGTCCTGCCCCTGAGGCAGGTTCCAGTCTTCTTGCTCCTCTCCAGGTTCACCATCTGCCACAAGACGGAGGTTGTGAAAAACACACTGAATCCTGTGTGGCAACCCTTCAGCATTCCTGTGCGGGCACTGTGCAATGGAGACTATGACAGGTCTGCTTCAGTGTAAGCTAGGGGGTAAAGGAACAAGAATGAGAATGGAATTCCTGGGGCCCAGAATGCTGTCAGAAGTGTCACAATAGTTTTGGAGGATCCTGCTTAGTGAGACAGAGCTTTGGGAATGGAGATAGGTAGATGGGGAAGCAAACAGATGGCCACATAGACGGATAGGAGGATGGATGGGTTGATGGGTAGATGAATGGGCAAATGAACAAATGAATACATAGATATATGGATGGAGGGTCAGATGGATGGATAAGCTGGTGAATGGATGGATGGGTATATGGGTGGATGTGTAAAAGGACTGGTGGGTGGGTAGAAGGGGAGATGGATGAATGGGTAACAGCAAAGTGGATAACTGAACTGATGGGCAGATCAGTAGATGGACAAATGATGGATGGGTATATGGGAGGTTGTTAGATGGTTGGAGAGGCAGAGAGATGACTGAAAAAGCAGGAGGATAAGTAGGTAGAGCAAAAGGTGGACTGGTGAATGGATGGTAGATGGATGGAAGGATCAGTAGATTAATTAGCTGATTAATAAGTATAAAGTAGATGAATAGACTGACCATTGAACTAATAAATGGACAGTATGAATTCAGGTGAGTAGGTGGAAGGATGGATGGGCACACACATGGATGGTTATGTAGATGAATGGATGATCATATGGACAAATGTGATAGATGGGTATTTGGTTAGATAGCCGAATGGACAGAGAAATGGATGCTTGCATACATCAGTAAGTCAGTGAATGCCTGGATTAAAAGATAATTAGATTGGCAAATGTATGGGTAAGTGGGTGGCTACATGGATAGATAGTTGTAACTGCAACACAGATATATGGACATACTGGAGGACTTAGGCATAGGACTTAAGAACAAAATCTTTGGAACCAGAATGTCCGAGTTTAAATCTTAGCTCAATAATTTACTAGTTATGGTCCTTTGTCAAGTTACTGTTTTTTTTGTACCTCATACATACATACATTTTCCTTATACAAAAATAAAAATAATAGTACTACTTAATAGTAAGTACTTATTTTATAGGATGATTGTTAAATCAAATGAGTCAATCTACAAAAGCACTGGTAACAGTGCTTAGAATATAGTAATACTCAACAAGTAGTAAAGAATAGTAACAGTAGTAACAAATAGCAGTAGAAGAAATAATGGCAGCAGCAATAGATAGTTGGGTATGTGCATGGACTGATGAATGAATAAATAGGATGGATGGACTGATGGGAGGAAGTTCGAAGGAAAAACAGATGGGTATATGGGAGGATGATTTGTATATGTTTAATTAGGTGCTAGCCTACGTTATCTCCTGCATTTCAGAACAGTGAAGATTGATGTGTACGACTGGGACCGGGATGGAAGGTAGAACTGCTCCACATAGGACTCTCTTCTCTTGTAGTTAATTCAAAGTTTCCTATAATACCTACTACTTTCACTAGGAACCCAAAGTGGCCTTGGGAGTCAAGAAGGGTGATAATAGATGCCAGGACCTTGAATACAACTAACCCTCTCAGTTGCATCTTCCTTCTTTCTGCCTTAACTTGGTCTCTCTTCTGACCCAACCCCAGTGCCCTGAAGCCCAACAAGAGGCAGGGGATAGTGGGAACAAAAGACTAGTTTCAGGGCTGCCTCCAAGCCAATAGTAGCTACTGTTCACTCATCCCTGGCCTCACTGCAGCCATGACTTCATCGGTGAGTTCACCACCAGCTACCGGGAGCTGAGCAAGGCCCAGAACCAGTTCACAGTGTATGAGGTGAGAACTCCAGCCCTATCCAGGTTGCCCAGGCCCTCCATCCCAGTGTGCTCAGTCTGCAGCTCCCCTTCTCTGTTTTCCATCATCACTGTTCTCTTCTTTACTTAGGTACTTAACCCTCGGAAGAAATGTAAGAAGAAGAAATATGTCAATTCAGGAACTGTGAGTGCTCCCTGGAGCTCTGGCCCTCCCTAGATCCTTCTGTTTCTATTCCCACTGACATAATTTGACAAATGTTGGGGGAAGGTTATGGGCACAGATTACTTGGATATTGTAATGTTGGGTCCAAGGTGGCCCCATTTAAGTTTCTTTTGTTTTCTTTTGACTTCTCACCTGAGGAAAATTGTTTGGTCGTACTATTTTGCAGAATTTTTAAAAAGACTTAAGTTGTATTTCCCAATTTAATACACTTCTGGAAATCAAAATCTGTTTCTGACAGCTTCCTCTTCTTTGCCCTTTCAGAAATTAGACTGGGTTGGGGAGTGTGGGGTAGGGGGTGGAATCATGTGCCTCTCTGCCTTCTGCCACCCAACTGCCCTTTCCAAAATAGCAGGGATGTCTCTTTGTCCCACAGGTGACGCTGCTCTCCTTCTCTGTGGACTCTGAATTCACTTTTGTTGATTACATCAAGGGAGGGTGAGTCACAGACCAAGTTCTGGGCTGAAAGACCAGCACTGAGTTACTTCCAGTTCTAAAACCTCATTTTTCTTATTTATGAATGGTTAGGGTCCATGCAGATAAACTTTTAAACACTTAGCAAACTATAAAGTGCTCTGTAACCTGAATAATGAATAATGTTGCCCATCTTAGTTTTCTTCATGAAGCTGATTTTCATCCCTAGCTTCTTGTCCTCCCATGGGAAGATGCTAGAGAGACGGTCCCAGTAACCTAACTGGGGTCCAGATAAATATCACAGCCAGGCAACAGGAAGAGGCCAAGAGAGAGGGAAAACCCAAGCCGACCAAAGAGGGCATTCCATTTGACTCAGTAATGGTAGGCAGACCTAGGTAAAGTACTTTGCTTCTCTGAAGCTCACTTTTCTCCTATGCAAAATGGATATGTTAATTACTACTTCAGGGCTATAGTAAGGATTAAGTTAAATGACAGAAGTTACAGACACTTGTCACACAGTAGGCATTTAATTCTGCTACCTAGAATATGCTTCATGGACCAGCAGATCTGCATCATCTGGGATTTTGTTAGAAACGTAGAATTTTAGGCTCCACACAGACCATCCAGATCAGAATCTGCATTTTAACAATATATCCAGATGATTAGTAAGCACACTAGTGTTTGACAAATCCTGATATAATAAGTATTTGTTCCTCACTTCTCAATCCATCTACTTCCCCAACAGGACACAGCTGAACTTCACAGTAGCCATTGACTTCACAGCTTCTAATGGTGAGGCATGGATGGGGAATGGTGTATGGAGGAATTCTAAGGAATTCATTAGGAATTGGCCTGGATTCTGACCTGGGGATAAGAGTTCACCTAACCAGAGGCACCTGGGTGACTCAGTCAGTTAAGAGTTCTCCTACCCAGTAAGCCCAGGCTTGAAGCAAAGCCCAGCCAGGCTGGTACTAGGACAGGAGTTTTAGGGGAAGATTATTGGGTATAATGGAGAACAGAAGGTAAAAGAAAATAGGTGTGTCAATTTTAAAAAGTTGAGAGATAACTTAAGAAGTGGATGAGTAAATGAATGGATGGGAAATAACAGGGATATAAGGAGAAATAAAGCAGTAAATGAGTGAGTAATGACTAGGTAGGTAAACAGATGAATAAACCAAGTAGGTAGATGGGTTAGTGAGTGAATACAGTTGGATGAACAAGTGGATGGATGAATAAGTATGCGGGTGGACAAATGGGCAGATGATTAAATTGGAGAAATAAGAGGTAAGTAGATAGGATAATGAATGAGTGGATAGGTGGATGAATCCATATGAAGACAGAAAGAATGGAAATGACTAGGAATGATGGGTGGGTGGCAGTTGGGTAGATACTGGATATGAGAATGGAGAGGAAGATGGATAGAAATGGATGGGTAGACTGAAAGATGAATTTATGTCCAATGGATGGGAGAATGGATATGTGGGTAAGTGAACAAATCGATGGACATATATAGGGATCAGTGGATAAATAGAGGGAAAAATGAACATATGGATGATTGGGCAAAATAATGAGGAAGAGTGAGTGAATGGATAGGTGGTTCATGTATACACGGACAGGTGAATAGATGAATGATCAAGGTGACCATGAGGCTGGGGGTCCTGTGTCCCTACAGGGAATCCACTGCAGCCCACCTCCCTGCACTACATGAGTCCCTACCAACTCAGCGCCTACGCCATGGCCCTCAAGGCGGTAGGAGAAATCATCCAGGACTATGACAGTGACAAGCTCTTCCCAGCTTATGGCTTTGGGGCCAAACTGCCTCCAGAGGGACGGATCTCCCACCAGTTTCCCCTGGTATAGTATAGGCCAGAGCCTACACTCCATGCCCTGGCATCTGCCACTACAGTTGGTGAATTTCTTCTCAGGGTCAAGTAACTGTAGAGGACCAGGAAACCATGAGAGGGGAGCAGAGCAGGGAGGAGAGTAGGGCTGGAGTTTGGAGGGGAGCATGAGAGAGAGAGTGAGATGGAAAAAAAGAGTGAGCTAGGATCAGAGTACTCCTGGATATACCCAGCATGGCTCAGCCCAGCAAGGCATCTTCCCTGACAGAACAACAACGATGAGGATCCCAACTGTGCAGGCATTGAAGGTGTGTTGGAGAGCTACTTTCAAAGCCTGCGTACCGTGCAGCTCTACGGACCCACCTACTTTGCTCCTGTCATCAACCAGGTGGCCAGGTAAAGGAACTGGGTGGGGGCTGGGAGGAATGAGGGGACCCAGATAAGAGACTGATTTCCCAAGGACAGTCAACACCACTCTGGGGAAAGGGTAAAATTTTCAGTGTTGGCCAGGCTCTGAAATAGAGATAAATGCCTTATTCTGGGGTAGAGAGGTGTCAACAAACTACCCCAACCCCACTCTCTGGGAACAACAATTCAGGCCTCAAATTTGGGGAAAAGAGAGATGGTCCTAGAGCACAATGGTTAAGGTACAAGTTTTAGCATCAGAACTGGTTCCACCCCTCACTTACCATGTGGCCTTAAGTAATTCAGCCTATGTCCCCATTTTATCCCTACAAATGGGTAGAATAATGGATAACAGTAACACTCCTTTATTGGGTTACTGGGAGGTTAAAATTAAATAACAAAGTAAGAATTATTAGCACAGTGTCTGGTCCACAGTAAGTGCTCAATAAATGGTAGATTAAAGTAACTTCTAAAAATAGAAGAGTAACTTCTAAAAGTAACTTCTAAAAATAGAAGAGTAACTCCAGGGGCGCCTGGATGGTTCAGTCAGAAGAGTGTGCGATTCTTGATCTCAGGGTTCTGAGTTTGAGTTCCATGTTGGGTCTAGAGATTACTTAAAATAGTAAATAAATAAAAATTTTAAAAAACTCCAACAAAAAAAGATGACATATCAAGTCACAAATAAAATAAAAAAGACAGTCACAAATAAAATAAAATAAAACCAAACTGGGTGGGGGCTGGGAGGAATGAGGGGACCATTATGTCATTATGTCATTAAACATAAATTGGATAAGTTCACCTATTAAAAGAAAAAGATTCTCTGACTGAGTAAAACAATAAAATAATAAGTAAGCCCTACAATATGCTGAATAGAAGAGACCCAGCTAAAACAAAGTACCACAGAAAGACTGAAACTAAAAAGATTAGGGGGCGCCCAGGTGGCTCAGTCATTAAGTGTCTGCCTTCGGCTCAGGTCATGATCCCTGATTCCCTGGGTAGGCCCACATCAGGCTCCCTGCTCTGCGGGAGGCCTGCTTCTCCCTCTCTCACTCCCCCTGCTTGTGTTCCCTCTCTAGCCATGTTTCTCTCTGTCAAATAAATAAATAAAATAAATAAAATCTTAAATAAATAATAAATAAATAAATAAATAAATAATCTTAAATAAATTAATTAAATAAATAAAATAAATAAAATCTTTAAAAAAAAGAAAGCAAAAAGATTAAACAAACAAAAAGAATACAAATGGAAGGATTTCAGGGAGATTTATATGCCTATAGACTTCCCTTTTCCCTAATAAAGATTGTTTATGTAATTCATAATGAGGATAATAGTTTCTTTCAATTATGAAAGTAACATAACATCGCTTTTTTAAAAATTTCAAGGATGGAGAGAAGAAATAAGAAATCACTCAGAATATTGCCCATGGGAATATGGGTGTATATGCAGTTCTTGACAGTTTTTTCCTTATAAATCCATAATTGCAGTCAAATTGCATGCAGGGGCACCTGGCTGGCTCAGTCAGAAGAACATGTGATTCTTGGCCTTGGGGTTGTGAGTTTGAGCCCCACACTGGGTGTAGAGATTGCTAAAAAAATTAATTAATTAAAAAATACATGTAATAGTTCACTACTGATTTCTTCACTTAATATTAGAGATTGAGCATATTTTTGTTGTTATTAAACAGATTTTTAAAAAGATTTTATTTATTTATTTGACAGAGAGAAACACAGCTAGACAGGGAACACAAGCAGATGGACTAAGAGAGGAAGAAGCAGGCTTCCCGCCGAGCAGGAAGCCCTATGTGGGGCTCAATCCCGGGTCTCCAGGATCATGACCTGAGCTGAAGGCAGTCACTTAACCAACTGAGCCACCCCATAAACAGATTTCTTAATTTTATCTTAGTTCATTCATTTGTTCATTGAATAAATAGCATGAATGTGGGCTGTGGAGCCAGACCAGCTAAGTCGATACACCCACTCTACCACTCCCTAGATGTGTGAATTTGAGCAAGACCCTGAACCTCTCTATGCCTGTTTCCTCAATTGCAAAATGGCAAAAATAATAGCAATATCATAGGACTGTTGTGAGGGTTAACTAAGTTAATATATGTCAAGCACTTAGTGCCTGCCACATCGTAACTGCTATAAGTGTCAGCTAATACTGTTACTATTATTATCATTATTACTATTCAAAGGGCATCTGCTGTATGCTCGGTTCTCTGCTGGGGCACTGGAGACTCACAGATGAATCACATCTAGTCTCTGCCCTTGGGAGCTCCCGCCTTGGTGCAGGAGACAGAAATATAAATAAATCATTACTTTCCATAGGCCAGAGCTTCCTAGACTTTTCCAGCAAGTTGCCTGTTGGCAAAGGCAAGCAATTGCTTCCCCCAGGGGAATCTCAGGGGCACAGCTGAAAGCAACCAGGCTGAAAATGTCTTTGCAGTCACTATATTTATCTTAAAAATTCATGCAAATTTTACATTCGCCTCATGTTGTGTCCATGTTTGCTTTAATTTGGAGGGGGGAAAGGTGTTTTAAATATACTTAGAGTCATTTAGCTTTATCCACCAGATCATACAGTAGAATGGATGCTCTAGGTATCCTGTGACCTTAGGTATCCCTGGGCACACATGCTGGTACCCTCATGGGTGTGAAAACCACTGTGGAAGGGGCTGACAGCCCATCTTGGTGGGCAGTATCCTAGAAGGCAGAGGGAAAGGAGGGGTGGGTATAACCTAGTCTGAAATACCCAAGGAGCCTAACTTTTGGAGGAGACTGCTTAGCTGGGTCTAGAGGGCAAGCTGGACTTTATCAGAGAAAGAGATGCAGAGTAGGCCTGGCCAAAGGGACAGCATATGAAAAACAAAGAGTCATAAAAGGGCAAGCTCAGGAAACAGTAAACAGTATATAATGACCAGAATGTACAATGTCTATGGAGGAGTATCCAAAGAACAGGCCAGGAATGGAGAGTGAAGGAATCCAGAGCTCAGCCTTTAGGCTTAATCCGGTTCTTTTTTTGAGCACTTGAAATGTGGTTTGGGTTAATAAGAAACCAAATATTTACTTCTATTTAATGTAATTTAAATTTCAATAGTCCCATGTGGCCAGGATCTGCCTTATTGGATCGTGCAACTCTGTCCTTTCCAACCCACTTAGGGCCTAAGACTGAGAGTCAAAAGACCAGGATGTACCATGACCTCTATGCTTTCTGAAGTTCTCATTTTTCTTATATGTAAAATAAGGGGACTGATATCAAATGACTTCTGAAGTCCTTTTCATATAGAAAAATCTTGGATTCAAAGATTGATGGTGAGGGAAGGAAAAAGCAGCTTGGGAGCAGCTGTTACACTGGTTAAGGACCCAGCAGCATAGTGGGAGGTGGCCAGCAGAGGGGAGAAGGAAGAAAGAAGAAATGGGTGAGAAAGGGAAGAAAGGAGGCCTTTAGCCTTTGGTCTTGCTCTTGTATAAAAACCAAATCTTTCTAGGGGCTGTCAAAGCTCTGTGTGATCTGGACCCTTCCCCATCTCAGCTATCCTCACTTTCTGGGCTCCAGACATAGTGGGCTTCCTTCAGTCCCATCACAAGGCCCTTGTCTGTGCTGTCCCTTTATTCCTCCCCTTTGCTTAGCCTCTCCTTCATCCTCAAACATTATTTCCTTAAAGAAGCCTTCATTGACCTGCTGGACCATGTCAGGATCCCCTACTAGACACTGTTATAATAGTGTCCCTTTCCATCATAGTACTTATCACAAGAGTAATTTATAGCTATTTCTGTGATTCTGGGATTAATATCCTCCCTTAAATGGCTGGGATGATTTTTGTTTTTTCTCATTGTGTACCTCCATAGTAAGTTCTCCATAAACATTAATGGAGGGATATCAGGCAAGGGCAGGCATCCTGGTCTGGGGAAGGAGCATGAGCTTCAGAAACCCCAATCCTTGCCCACTGCTTATACACTGGCAGTGAAAGCTTTCAGGGTAGAGTGTTCCCTTGGCCTGTCTTGGCTTTCAGCTGGATTCTGATTGTGAACTCTCAACCAGGTCTGCAGCTAAGATCTCTGATGGTTCCCAGTATTACGTTCTGCTCATCATCACTGATGGGGTGATCTCTGACATGACGCAGACCAAGGAGGCCATTGTCAGTGTGAGTCTAAGGAGGAGGGCTTGGCAGGGAGGGGCACTGTTAATAACTGTGAAGGGTTTGAGATTTTACCCCACTTGCAAGGTAACAAATTAGCCCTCCAGTTTCATGAATGCTGGCAGAAGACATAAGACTCCTGGATCAGAGACAAAGAACTTTGTTATTCTTAGCCACAGTAGTAGCTCAATTATCCTCATTTGCTTTGATTCTAAGTTCCAGTCCGACGAGATGACATGAGAAGGGTGGAATGACACCTGCACCCACAGTGAGATGCATTATAGGTCAGAAATTCTGAGCTTAGGGTATCTGAATCTTTTGTAATGGGCAATAAGCATGCCTGCCTTTGTTCTAGTGTGAGATACTTTAGTAAAGTGAATAGTAAACAAACCTGCCCTTTGCTCAAAAGGAAGACACTATATCTTTCAAGGCTGTTTGATATGCAGACATCCTTGAAAAGATAGTCTGGAACAAAGGGAATCAATGCCTCTGCTTGCAAGATGGGCAGAAACATGATACATGCACAGAGAATTGTCCCCAGTAGTCACCTTCATTGTTATGACTGTTCACCCCAACTATTCAAACTCTTTCCCTCACAGGCCTCCTCACTGCCCATGTCTATCATTATTGTTGGTGTGGGACCAGCCATGTTTGAAGGTGAGTAGGATCGGGGTGTCCATGAATGAGACCAAGAAATGGGGAAAATAGGGGAGGATCTGGGCACCCAGGTCCAACTCACATGAAAGAGAAGATGGATGCCTGTGTTGGACCTTGGCCAAGTCAAAGACCTTCTCTGAACCTATTTCCTTATTATAACTAAGACTGTTGATATGAATACTTCCTCCTTGGGGTTCCTTGGTGGATGGAATGCATGGGAAGGCATAATAACAACTCCATAACAATGCCTAAAATTTGTTGGGGCTTGAAAAAACCATGAACTATTCTCATGGTGACTCCAAAGTGGAGCTAACAAGGAAGGGGGTAGCATGGGCTGGTGTGGGAGAGGGCAATCAGCTGAAGGTGTCTTCTCTGCAGCAATGGAAGAGCTGGATGGCGACGACGTGCGCGTGTCCTCTAGGGGACGCTATGCAGAACGGGACATCGTTCAGGTAGATCTAACCAGGGAGAGGAAGTCATGGGCACAGTGGGAAAGACAGGCTAAGTTGGCAGCCACTCTTCCATACTGTCTTCTTACTCATCTACCTTTCTCCCCATTACTCTTTCAGCTGTTCTGGTTTTATTGAACAAATTCTTTTTGAGGAACAGGCAGGTTGCTGTAGCCATTCAGAATCCGTGGTATAGGAGATCCTCAAAGCCCCCACCCTCTAGTGGAGGCAACCAATATAATCACACAGCTAAATATCTCATTAGGTTGTGATAAGTGCTGCAGAGGAATAGCAAATGCCACTATGAGAGCCTATAACAGAGACCTGACTTGGCAGGGTAGTCAGGGAAGGCTTCTACGGAACTGACATTTCAGCTAAAACCTAAAGGAGGGTTACTCTACCTAAACATTGCAGTTAGAGAAGCAGCACATGCAAAGGCCCTGAGGCTCAGAAGAATTAGCCCAAACATGGAAAAGGCAGGCGGCCAGGGCGGCAGGATCCCAGGAAATGTGAACAAGAGGGAGCCAAGGCCTTGTTAGTTATGATTAAGATTTGGAGTTTTGTACTAAGGAATTAGAAATTTCTGGAAGGACTTTACATAGGGGACTGAGACGGTCAGACTTGCATTTTAAGAGGAGCTCTGATGCATGGACGGTTAACAGCAGCAGGCTGAGAGATAAAGGAAGTAGACAGAGCTGTCAGTGAGGAAGGCTTTGAAGTAGATAGAGGAGAGATGACAAGAATCTGGACAAGAATGGAAGCAATGAGGATGGAGAGAAGCAGCAGGTTCAACAGATCATTGAAGAAAATTTTACAAGAGTTGATGCTTTCATTAAACGGTGATGGAATTAAGGAAAGTTTCAAGGATGACTCTCAGTCTTCTAGCTTGAGCAACTGAATGAGTGATAGTCCCATTTATTGGGAAGGGGAAGCCTGGGGAGGAACAAACTTGGAAGAAAGGGCCAGAATTCAGTTGTGAACATAATGGGTTTGCAATATCTAAGACAAGTGAATGAAGATGTGATATGGGAAACTAAATATGTGGCTCTAGACCTTTAAAAAGAGGCCAGGGATGGATGTATAAATTTGGGAGTCATCAGAGAGCAATTTTTAAGGTCATGAAAGTATATGAAATCACACAGGAAGAAAAATGAGAGAGAGAAGTGACCAAGTTTAGGATCAGGTAGACACAGAGGAATGGAGTAAGGGGGAGGAGCATCCACAAAGGAACAAAAAAATCCAGAAGAGTGTGGTATATAAAGAGTGGGATATGCCAGGAAGATTATGGTCAAATTTAATGAAAAGCTAAAGAGAAGTCAAGCAAGATGAAGACTGACAATTATTGCCCGCATAAGATCTATTACATTGGCAAGAGGAGTGTCAGTACTGCGTGAAGCCAAACAGGAGTGGGTTGAAGGTGAATAGAAGGTGAATAAAAAGGGGGTGGGGAGAAAGTAAATGTGGAAAGCTGTCTAAGATAGAGGGAAAGAGATAGTGTGATATTTGGAAAAAGATGTTAGGGGCCAAGGAGGAAACCTCCTTACTGCTCCCTTTCCCATTCCTCTCTTCCCTGGCCATTACCCACACCTGATTGTCTGTGCCTGTCCCAGTTTGTCCCATTCCGAGACTATGTTGACCGGTCAGGAAACCAGGTGCTGAGTATGGCCCGACTAGCCAAGGACGTGCTGGCTGAGATCCCAGAGCAGCTGCTGTCCTACATGCGCACCAGGGATATCCAACCTCGCCCCCCACCTCCTGCCAACTCCAGCCCAACCCCAGCTCCAGAAAAGTCCTGAGGAGCCTACCTATTCAATAACTAGCAGTCTGCCCGCCTGCCCACCCATTGCTTCTGCTGAAAGCCAGAGGCACCCAGAGCCCTGGACCTTACTGAGTCCAGCTTGGAGGATCACTGATGGCTGGTTGACCCCTCTATCCCTTCACCCACAGGGGGGTCTGGCACTGTCAACACCTCCCTGCCTTTGTGCCAATAATAAAGTTGATCTTTACTCCACCTCTGTCTCATGGTTCTTGGGGAAAGAGACTGGGGAAACCAGGGGTCTGGGGCCTCACCTAGAGAAGTGAGCAAAAATAGCTTCAGTTAAGGTTCATCCCCACTCTATCACCTATCTATCCAATAACTTCCTCAGAAATTCTTCAAACACTATAAGAAATGATAAGTGAATCTTTGTGTGCATGGTTTTTTTCTGAAGAGAGGCCCATAGCTTTCGTCGGGTTCTCAAAGGGGTTCCTGACCTCAAAAGGAGTCAGCTTTACAATGAC
This sequence comes from Spilogale gracilis, assembly GCA_004023965.1. Taxonomy (NCBI): domain Eukaryota; kingdom Metazoa; phylum Chordata; class Mammalia; order Carnivora; family Mephitidae; genus Spilogale; species Spilogale gracilis. Next base: position 22,160 of record PITA01007020.1, on the reverse strand, counting down.
TCTAACTCTGCTCTGATCCATTTATTCTGAATATTTTAATGAGGATAATAAAAACAGCCAAATACTTGAGTATTCATTACATATGGAGGTGATTTACAAGTATATTCTTATTTAATCCTCACAACAATCTTGTAAGAGAAGCACCATATTTTATCTCCACTTTATACATCAGGAAACTGAGGCTCAGAGAGGTTAAATCATTTTTTGAAGAGAACTCATCAGTTTGACTCCAGATTCCAAGATCTTAACCAGCAAAATCTTCCTGGAGTGTTGCTTTTATTAAGATGTTTTTCAGAAAACATTAATGAAAACACATACATTATAGTAGGTTGAATGCAAGGTTTGCATTAAGATATAATAGAAGCTTCCATTTACTTCGAGCTTTGCCCCAGAACCTGGGAGACCCTTTCACGCTCTTCTTCGGATAGCAAAACTGAAGAGGCTCAGCAAGAAGCATTGCTTAACAAGTGGACTTTTCCCAGCACCTAAGTTTACCAAAACTCCCAAGAACTGACAATAGTTTTTGAGCTCTCTTTTATAAACACGGGATTTAAGGTAGGAAGAATTTTACAACTTGCTACTTGTTCACATAGCTACTAAGTGGCCCAGTCACATTAAAACCAATTGTCTGTTTTGACAGTCTTCCAACCTTCCACCCATAGTGAGCGTTTCCCCGCCAACCCTAAAGGGTTCCCAGCATCTGAATCCCAATTTACCGTGCACAAATCTTTTCACCGGCCTTTTACACCCCCAAATTCGTGTATCGAATTTGTCGATCCTTCAGATCCACACCTTCCCTCCGGTCCTGCTCCTTTGCCTTTCCCAAGCTCCTTCCCTTTCCTTCAGCCATTCCCGTTATACTAAACCTGGTCCCGCCCTTTCCTTCCGGCCCCGCCCCTTTACCTTTTCCACGCCCCGCCCTTTAACTTTGGTCTCGCGTCGTTACTCCCTGCTCCGTACTTTCTCCCCGGCCCAATGCCTTCCAGGCCTGTTTAAAGACGTCCCTTCCTTTCCTGAGGCCCACTCTTCTGTTTAGCCCCTGTTCAGCCCCTATTCTCCTGACCCCGGCACGCTTTATAGATGTCCCCGCCCATTCTCCGCAAACTCCGCCCCACGGGCTGGCTTATTCTCGGCCAGACCCGCCCCACCCCTACCCATAACTCCGAGCCCTTCCTCAGGCTCCAGCCTCCGTCCCTTTAGCTCCCGGCCCTGCCCCCAGACCCGCCCCGTGGCTCCAGCCCCGCCTCGCCGCCTTTCTCCGAGACCAAGGCCAGGTCCCTACTGCAGCCGCGGCGCCAGCAGGAGGGAGGGAGGAGGCAGAGGGGGAAGGGAGAAGGGCGGGCTCCTCAAGCTTAGCCCCGCGCTCACCGTCCGTGTCTGCAGATTCGTCACAAACGGCCCGACGGCTTTGGATCCCTGATATCACGTCTTCAGCCTACCGAAATTCAGCTCTAATATGGAGGTGCTAGAGAAACCATGTGGAGTGTCGAGGGGCTCTTTTGAGTCTCAGAGATTGGCCTCTCGAGATTCAGCAGACGGGCGGGGATCTGTGGCGAAAGTGCAGCTCGACAGCGCCGAGGCGCCGAGTTTACCCTGCGCAGACGCCGTCGCTGCCGCCGCCGCCGCCGCCGCTGCCACTGCCTTTGCCGCCACGGTCTCCGCCGCCGCCGTCCCCGCGCTGCCTCCGGGAGGCTCCATTGTTTCAGCGGTGTCGGGTCCCGAGGCTGGACAACCTAGGGGCTTTCGAAACGGGCGGCGGCCGACAGAGTTGAGACACTAGGGCGCCGGCGGGACCGGGAGCGGCAGGGGTCAGCGCGGGAATCCCGGGGAGCCGGGGCCAGAGCGTGGGGCGGCAGGGGGCCGGGGTGGCGAGATCTGCGGTCTCCGGAATTGGGGCTCTCTTTCCCTGGCCCGTCTTTCCCCGCCGGCCTCCCCAGGTGGGGTCGGAGCCCCGGCGGGCGACCCCGGCGATGAGCCCGGACTCGAGGTGGCCGGTGAGTGCGGGCCTGGGACCAGGGCGGGAGTGGCCAGCGGGGAAGGACTAGACTACTTTCGTGGGGCGTGCACTGAGTTGCCTGGCCCCGCTGCCCCTTGGGCTACTCCAGCCGGGAGAACTGACAGTGCATTAGCTCCCAGTCCGCGTCCCAGGGCAACAGAGTATCTTCCACGGCTGCCTGGGCCAATGGCAGGAGGGGATCCTTGTTTAACATGTTACATTTCGACAAAAGGGAAACGTCGCCGCATCCGGGAGAGGGTTGCGGGCACCGCCTGGGCCCGGCCTGATCGCTCCGGCCCCCGCCCCCTACTTCCTCCGGCCCCCTGAGCTCTGCCGCCATACCCCTGGGGGTCCGGGCCTTCCTCACGGGCCTGCAGTCTAAGTTCTTGTCTCCACCCGTGTGCCTCTGCCACCCCGTCCCAGCGGGACATGTGCCCCGGGCTCTGTGCTACTTTGGGAGCCAGGGCGACAGAGCCGCAGCGTACACCAGGGACCCATCATTGAAAAAGAAGAGCTTTCGTGTTCCTCTGAACGGTTTGTGATTAAAGACACAGCTGCAGGTAGGAAGTAAAAGTTGAAGTAGTTTTACCAGTGTAGAAGTAAGGGGTTTTGACAGAGAGGCTGAAGCAGCCCACTTGGCTTGGCTAAGTAGCCTGAGAGGGGCCAAGAGGGGTCAGTGTTTGCCTGGGAGCTCAGAGTGGCTTTGCCTGGAATGGGGCCAACACCCTAGCTGAATTGTTGAACTCAACTAGGCCTGTAGAAATTGGGGCAGTCTCTGACCAAGCTGGGCTTCCTGGGGGCTGGTGCCATCTGCTGTCACTACTCACCTAGGAACACTGGAGAGGAGGAAGGGAAGGCCCCGAGGACTGACATGGAGCTGAGTTTGCCTACATTGTCATGTTCCTGTTTGTACCCTTAGTACTTGGTATCACAACTAGGGTCAGGGTCTGGTACCTCCCCCAGACCAGGGCCAGAACAAAGCCTTTCCCTAAAGACCTCAGATATGAACTGCTCTTTTCTGTAATGCAATGATTTCTGCTGGTGCCCAGAATTAAATCGTGGGCTACCCATTCAAGCAAGCTTCTATGTGGGTTAACTCCAGCCTTCATCCATCTGTTGGCTCCATATCTGGTGATCCCCTCATTTAGTTATTCATTCAACAAGTTCTTCATTCATTTGCCAAAAACTGAGTGTCCACTACATGCCAGGTGCTAGGGATATATAGAGGTGGGTAAGCTTTGATGTCTGCACTGCGTAGCACCTAGTCTAATGGGAAGAGGCAAAGAACTTCCACTGTGGTAAGTGCCATGCTACCATGATGGAATGATGAGAATGGAATGCTGTAAAGACATAGCTCCCCATGGGAAAAACAAATTATAACAAGAAGCGACATTTGAGTTGGGTTTTGAAGAAAGAGTAGGAGCTCACCATTCAGGATGGAAGTCATTTCAAATAGAGATCATCTCGCAGGAATGAGAGGTTATAACGTTCAGGGAATGGCAAGTTGCCCTGGGTGGACAGAAGCACACCTATAACTAGTGAGAAGAGTCTAGAAAGGAGGACTAGGGCCAGACAATGAAAGGAGTATGTTTCATAGGGAATGTTTTCATAGGGAATTTGGATATTATCCTGAAATAAGTGGGGAGCATCAGGAAGCTTTTAATCAAAAGGTTGACATGATTGTTCCTACTCTGGCCACATTATGTGAAATTAGGCTAGAAGAGTTGAGACACAGGGCAGGATGACCAGGCAGGAGGTGATGAGGCCCAGACTGTGGCCATGGTGTGGAGGTGATGGCATTTGAAGTCACCATAGAAGTGAACTGGCCAGGACCCTTGGGGAGAAGGAGGGCTGGAGACAGTAGAGTAGATGGCCAGGAGCTTGTCCCCAGGTCTATGCTAACTGATCTGTACATTCTAGATGTGACAGCATGGGGGTGGACTTTGATGTGAAGACTTTCTGCCACAACTTGCGGGCAACTAAGCCACCATATGAGTGCCCTGTGGAGACCTGCCGCAAGGTCTACAAGAGTTACAGTGGTATCGAGTACCACCTATATCACTATGACCACGACAACCCACCACCCCCGCAGCAGACTCCACTCCGCAAGCACAAGAAGAAGGGGCGCCAATCACGCCCAGCCAATAAACAGTCACCCAGCCCCTCAGAGGTATCCCAGTCACCGGGCCGTGAGGTGATGAGCTACGCACAGGCCCAGCGCATGGTGGAGGTGGACCTGCACGGCCGTGTCCACCGCATCAGCATTTTTGACAACCTGGATGTAGTGTCAGAGGATGAGGAGGCCCCTGAGGAGGCTCCTGAGAATGGCAGCAACAAGGAGAACACTGAGACACCAGCTGCTACTCCCAAGTCAGGCAAGCATAAGAACAAGGAGAAGCGCAAGGACTCCAACCATCACCACCACCACAATGCTTCTGTGAGCACCACTCCCAAGCTGCCAGAGGTGGTATACCGGGAGCTGGAGCAGGACACCCCTGATGCCCCGCCCCGGCCAACTTCCTATTACCGGTAAGGCCACTTCTACCTCCCAATTCTGGAAAAGTGGTCAAGCAGAGCTCAGGAGCTGGAGAGGTAACAGGCAGCAGGGAGGAGAGTGGCAGAGATAAAGGGTACAGAAGCACACTGGTCCTGCCCAGGCAGTGAGAAGAACAGTGCCCCAGCTAATGATGGTGGCACTTACTATATACTGCCACATGCCAGGCCCTGCACTGGGTACTTTATAGCCATTCCCTTATTTTATTCTCACAACTCTCTCAGGCAGGTATTGTTCTCATTTCGCAGATGAGGAACCCACAGTCCAGAAAGGGAACCCAAAATCACATGATTTGAACTGGGATTCAAATCCAGGTTACTGTAACTCCAAAGCTATACTGTTCCCACTGTAACAAAACATGTTGTATCTGGTTGCTGACTCTCTCCACTCCATCACTGTGTAACCTTGAGAAAAGCTTCTGGAGTTCTAAAGACCCCATCTGCAGAGCATGTATAATATTCCTCTGCCAGCCTAGAGGTAGAAAACTAGGCACACTGATTTTATAACATCCTGAAAGCAATTGGTAAATCTGCAGAGGTAATTTTCCCATTATTTTGCTACTGTCACCCATTCTTTGGCATGTATAAACAATATTTTCATCACCTATGTTTTGTACTCTTCTGTTGGCCCTTTTATTTATTTCATTTAATCGTTTCTTGCATCCCTTGTCCTTCCAAAATTAGTCATAGTGGCTCCTAACAAAGTCACCTAAAGCTAAATTCTTTTAACACAAGGTAAAAAATGAAGGGATGGGGGCAGTGTGGTGAAGCTACACAGAAACCTCAGCTGAAGGACAGTACAAAAACACAGTGTAAAACTTCTGAGTCTTGGCATTCAAGGTAAAGGGGGCATTCAGACAAGTTAAGGAACAGTGTTTGGTGTTGAATAATCAAAAGGCTTGATCTCTGAAAAGGACTTGGAAAGCTTTTTATATGAAAGGTAGTTTTTACAAAAGCAATCCATGTGAAGGTATACTGAGTCTCAGTTCTTCAAAATCAAGTCTGTAAGGGGAAAAATTATATGTGGGCCTGTTGGGAACTCAAGTGATTTGGCCTAGTAAGACACTTCGGTCTCTCCCCTGTTCACATGTTAGCCAGTGTCCTCTTCTCTTCTTTTCTTTCATCTGTCCAGCCCAGCTCCACCCCATTCTGGCTTTCCACTGCTTCTCTTTTATGTTAGCACTCACTACTGTGCCCACCTCCCAACATACAGACCCCTGCCTGGGCCTGCCCTCCCTCCTAATGGCTCTTCAGCACTCTGCTTTGATAGGCAATCCAGACCAGTTCATTCCACCCCATTTCTTCCTCCCTCTGCTCAGATTCACTCTTTCTTCCTGGTGTTCAAATCTGTTCCCCAGGGGGGCAGTTTTCAGCTAGGTACACTGCATCAGCTGGGCAGTATGTTGCATGTCATTTATTACTACTGTTAGCAGAACTGTCCACGTTTTGTAAATGATATTTTTTGTATATAAATTTGAGGTCATCTCTCTTAAGAACACCATTTTCTCTTGCTTGCATCTTGATATGCTTTCTTAAGGGGGAAAGAGGGTGGAGTGTAGGCTGGTGTACCAGGAATTGTACATGACATGCAGACTACATTATCTGTCTGTGCCACAGCCTGTAATCTGGGTATACTGTGGGAGTGTGTTATGCACCATCGCATAATGTCTCATGTGTCATGGCAGAGAAAAGGTTGAGAACAGGAGCAAAGGCCTGGAAATGGCTGAATGGTTTATACAAGCTCTGAGCCACACCCTTTTTCAAGGATGAGGACATTATGGTCACTCTGGGGAAGGAGTAAAGGGTTAAGGAAGAAACTGCTTCCTATAGACACAGATTTCAGTTTGTCTCCTCCATTCCACCCCCAAAATGCCTTTGAAATGAACGATACTATGTCTGTTTCTTTGTAGTGAATCAGACATGGCCCTTGCCTCTAGCCTAGAATAGAGGAGTTAGACACATAAATAGAATACAAGGCAAGAGAGGTCAGGGCTGTACAAAATCTAATACTAAAACTAATGTTTATTGAGTACTTGCATCATGCCAATGATGGTACTCTTCTAAGTTCTTTACCTGAATTGACTCATTTAATGCTCACAACAGCTATATGAAATGGGTTCAGGTTAGCATCACTACTTTGCAGATGAATAAACAGAGGCCCCACATTTATGTAGGGCCTGCTATGTTGTGTGACTTCATTTAGCCCATTCATTTTTTAAATTCCATTTAATCCTGACAAGCGTCTTTGGGAGAAAATGGTAGCATTCTCATCTTATCATCAGTAATACTGAGGTTTGGGAAAGACCGGTGATGACTTGAAGATCACAAAGTGGCAGACCCAAGATTTAAATCCCTGTTTGTGAGAAGCCAAAGCCCCAATCTTTCCATTTTAGGTCCCTGTAGCTTTGTGATACCAGAGCCCAGGCAACCTAGAACATAACAAGGGGGCAGGGGGAGCCCGCTCTATGTGCCAGGAGCAGCCCTCAGCTCTAGTCCTGCTGGTCCAATGAGTGCTGTAAGGTAGAGTGTGAATTGTAGCTCTGCCACTTCCTGGTTGTATGACCTGTCTGTGTTGGGCAATTAACTTCTCAAAGCTTCATTTTCCTCCTCCATGAAATAAGGGCAATAAGAACATTAATGCTATGGCTGTGGTGGGAATAAATGTGTAACAGTAAATACTTAATAAATCTTAGCTGTTCTGTTATATTCCAAGGCTCTCCAGAGAACAAAATACCTAGAGTTTGAGGGAGTCCTGAGCTGCACCAGCTGACAAAAGACCTATGGCAACTTGATTCAGGACACAGGCAGCTGTTGCTAAAAATGATACATAATTTGCAAGTGACACATGAGGACCTTCCTTTGGACTCTTTGCACTGTCATCCAGACCAACGCACTAGGTCCTAGCTGCCCCACCCTTCTCCCTTCAGGAGTTGATTGAGCCTCTGCATCCCAGAGGAGGTGGTGTAGTAGCTAGTACACAAGCTTTCTAACTCCCTAAACCTTAGGTTTCCTTTTATGTAAAACCAGAATAATTATAAAACCTGGGGTTAAGATGACAATGGAATGAGAAAGCATAAGGATAGGGACAGGCTTGGCATTGAGTAAGTGTCCAGCAATTGTAGTCCATTGTCTTTAAGGGAAGGAGATCTCAACCATATAATGCTGAACTGCCTGTGTGTACTGCAGGTACATTGAGAAGTCGGCAGAGGAGCTGGATGAGGAAGTAGAGTATGACATGGATGAGGAGGACTACATCTGGTTGGATATCATGAACGAGCGGCGGAAGACAGAGGGTGTGAGTCCCATCCCACAGGAGATCTTTGAGTACTTAATGGATCGGCTGGAGAAGGAGTCCTACTTTGAAAGTCACAATAAAGGTGACCCCAATGCACTAGTGGACGAGGATGCCGTGTGCTGTATCTGCAATGATGGTGAGTGCCAGAACAGCAATGTCATCCTGTTCTGTGACATGTGCAACCTGGCTGTGCACCAAGAGTGCTATGGTGTCCCCTACATCCCTGAGGGCCAGTGGCTGTGCCGCCGCTGCCTACAGTCACCCTCCCGCGCTGTGGATTGTGCCCTGTGCCCCAATAAGGGTGGTGCCTTCAAGCAGACGGATGATGGGCGCTGGGCCCATGTGGTATGTGCCCTGTGGATCCCTGAAGTCTGCTTCGCCAACACAGTCTTCCTGGAGCCTATCGACAGCATTGAGCACATCCCGCCAGCTCGCTGGAAGCTGACCTGTTATATTTGCAAACAGCGGGGCTCAGGAGCCTGCATCCAGTGCCATAAGGCCAACTGCTACACAGCCTTCCACGTGACATGTGCCCAGCAGGCTGGCCTTTACATGAAGATGGAGCCTGTGCGGGAGACGGGTGCCAATGGCACCTCTTTCAGCGTCCGCAAGACGGCCTACTGTGACATCCACACACCCCCAGGTTCAGCACGCCGCCTGCCTGCCCTGTCCCACAGTGAGGGTGAGGAGGAAGAGGAGGAGGAGGAGGAGGAGGGTAAGAGTTGGAGCTCAGAGAAGGTCAAGAAGGCCAAGGCCAAATCCCGGATCAAGATGAAGAAGGCACGGAAGATCTTGGCAGAGAAGCGGGCAGCAGCACCTGTGGTGTCAGTGCCTTGTATACCACCACACAGGTATATGGGGAGTGGATGGATGTGGAGTGACAGGGTGGGGTTATCTTACCAGGAGCTATAAAGAAGTTAAAAAAAAAAAAAAACATGAATCACACCAGATTCTAAAAGAAGTTAGCTCTAGCAGGTCACCTGACTTTTAAATTAGGAGCCAGAAATGCCAACTTTTTTTTTTTTTTTTTAATTTATTTGACAGATTACAAATAGGCAGAGGCAGGCAGAGAGAGAGGAGGAGGAAGCAGGCTCCCTGGGGAGCAGAGAGCCTGATGCAGGCCTCCATCCCAGGACCTGAGCTAAAGGCAAAGGCTTAACCCACTGAGCCACCCAGGCACCCAGAAATGCCAACTTTTATCTGGTAGACCTAATAAGTGTTTTTAGCTGCCTTTCATTTTGATGGTTTGGTTTAAGTTAGGAAGAAAGAGGATGGAGTAGCTACCAGCTACAGTAGCAGAAATAGTCTGACCTGAAAGGGAGAAATGGAACGAAAAAAGGGGAAGGAAACGCTCAAGAAGTTGTGAAGTGGTCACTGCCCCAATGACTTCAGATGAGGGCTGCCATCATTAGTTTTTTGTTTTTGTTTTTTAAAGATTTAATTTATTTAATTGAGAGAGAGAACATGAGAGCTGAGAAGGTCAGAAGGAGAAGCAGACTCCCCATGGAGCTGGGAGCCTGATGTGGGACTCGATCCCAGGACTCCAGGATCATGACCTGAGCTAAAAGTGACTTAATCAACTGAGCCACCCAGGTGCCCCATCATCAGTTTTTTTTTTAACTCTCTTGTGTTATCTAGTTGATTTTCTATAGTTTCCTGCTTTACAGTTGTACTTTATCCTAAAACCCTCCAAGGCTCAATCTGGGCAGGTTATCCAGGGTCAGATAGTACTCCAGGTTGCCATGACAAGAGCAGTCTTAGGGGCCAAGCTCACTGATAACCCTCCCCCACCCAACTTCGTGAACAGGGTTGGGAATCTGGCTTCATGCTGGGAACTTGCTTCCCGTCTGGTACCATTTACTGTTCTTTGCATTAAGCCAAGTGTCACAGGCCTTTTTGACAGTCGACTTATTCCCAATCCAGCCCCATTCAGGAATTCTCACTAGCCAGAGACCCCTGTTCTGCTTAAGAAAAGCATGGCTCATTGGGTTTTTCTCTTTATTCCGTGCTGCCCAGGCTCAGTAAAATCACCAACCGCCTGACCATCCAAAGGAAGAGCCAGTTCATGCAGAGGTTACACAGCTACTGGACGCTGAAACGACAGTCCCGAAATGGAGTCCCGCTGCTACGTCGCCTACAGACACACCTTCAGTCTCAGAGGAATTGTGACCAAGTTGGGGTACTGTGTCAGATTCCCTGTGGGCTCTGGGACCTAGGGCTAGGGACACAAGGACTGAGATTTGTGACTAGCTTTCAGTGTCTGAGGACTTAGGCTATTTCCTCCTTTAAGCTAGTCTTCAAACCAGGCTCAGGATGAATTCCTTATAGATTACCTGCTCACTAGGAGAGCACTGTTCCTGTGTGTTCATTCATCCATTCACTCAACAGGCATACACCAAGCATTGATTCTGTGCCAAGCCTAGGGGGCACATACACTGAAGAACTCCCACTTTAGCTAGTAAGCCTGCCAATAAACCACTATGCTCCTTCCTTAAGTTTTACGTGCCCTTGACCCAGGGTTCCTTTGGCCTTTCTTCTGGCTCCCTCATCATCTCCTGATCCCTTTTTGCCTCTATAGAGAGAGTCTGAGGATAAGAACTGGGCCCTCAAAGAACAGCTCAAGTCCTGGCAGCGACTCCGGCATGACTTGGAGCGAGCTCGGCTGTTGGTGGAGCTTATCCGCAAGCGGGAGAAACTCAAAAGGGAGACGGTGAGTGCTCCTGGGCCAACTCTATCTTACAGAAGAGAAAACAGTCCTGGGATGAGGAAGGGCATGTATCCCCTGGCCAGGAAACAACAGGGCTGATGCTGGAGTCAGGTTTCTTGGCTCCCGGGGTGTTCTCCAGCTCACTACAAGCAGAATGTCACAAAAGAGTATGAAAGGGACCCTAAATTATGTGATATAGGTAGCTGGCACTGGAAGTTCAAGGAAGGGAAAGGCCAGCCAGAGTACTTGGGCCTTTTTATAAAGTAGACTTGAGTGAGTACACCGAGCTGTGGGCCGGGGAGAAGGAAGACAATGTCCCAAACCAGCTGCTACCACCCCCTCAGACCTCTGCCAAGGGACTGGCCTGAGCCTGGCTGATTGGGCCTTTATATGTGTCAGATCAAGGTCCAACAGATCGCCATGGAGATGCAGCTGACCCCTTTCCTCATCCTTCTTCGCAAAACCTTGGAGCAGCTCCAAGAAAAGGACACAGGCAACATCTTCAGCGAGCCGGTCCCTCTGTCTGAGGTAACCGAATTGGACGAAGTAAGAATCCCTTCCCCTCACTCCACCTTCTTTCTGTTCCTCTCTCGTTGGACCCCTGCTACAGGTCTGGGCCAGGGACTAGGAGGGGACCATGAAGAGAGGGGCTGGTGGCTCTGGGGCTCCAGGATGAACTGGAGCCACATGTATCACCTGGACTCTGTCTTGTCCCTGTCATACCCCAAGGGCCCAGAATGGGAGGCAATCTGCACTCCTTCCCCAGAGGCAGGGACTGAGTCTGCCAAATGAATAATCCCAGGGCAGGAAGACACTTTCGGGGTGCTGAACCCTAGAACGGAGACTTTAGAAGGCTCAGCACCTAAAGAACCAGCTCTGAAGCCCTAGGTCCTGACTGGCAGACTCTTCTCTCTAAAAGGTATAAAATGAGAGGCCTGAGGTAGTAGCCTCCTTATAAGTCTCTATAATAAGTAAAAAGAGCTATAGGAATGCAAGATGGTGTTATTTCCAGAGGATTGCCATAGCCATTTTCTTAGTGAAGCCTCAGATGGCTGTAGGAAGTAGATTTGACTATAATTTCATCACCATTTCCAGGCGAGGAAAAGAAGGCCAGAGAGGTTTAAGAGACTTGCCATGGTCACACAGCTTGTGACTGGTAAAGACTAGAATCCAGCTTTCCTTTCCCCTGTGCTATATGCCTGCCTCTAACTGTGGTGGGAGGAGCTTGCTGGATGCATTTCAGGGGGTGGGGGTGTTAGGAGCAAGGGTTCAGAGAGAATGAGGAACATATCTCCACTTAGCCATACCTACCCTACTCTCCCAGGTACCTGACTACCTAGACCACATCAAAAAGCCCATGGACTTTTTCACCATGAAGCAGAACTTGGAGGCTTACCGCTACCTGAACTTTGATGATTTTGAGGAGGACTTCAACCTTATCGTCAGCAACTGCCTCAAGTATAATGCCAAGGATACCATCTTCTACCGGGCAGCAGTGCGGCTCCGTGAACAAGGTGGTGCTGTGCTCCGCCAGGCCCGGCGCCAGGCAGAAAAAATGGGCATTGACTTTGAGACGGGCATGCATATCCCCCACAACCTGGCTGGAGATGAAGCCCCACAACATACTGAAGATGGTGGGTGATAAGTCATGCTACACACATAGAGGCCAATGCCAGGGATGAACAGTTTTCCAAAAGTCCCCCAACGGGAACAGGCAGTGTAGGCAGGAAGTAGCTAGGCTGAGCAGTGGTAAGCTATCCCCAGGAATGCTCCCCAAGAATCCAGACTGGGTGAATGGATAGCAGTGCCCGCCATTCCACATCTTGGTGCTGCTGTTATACAGTTGTTCCTGGTGGGAAGCCAAGGGGGAAAGAGTGGGTTTCTTGCTGCCTGCCCAGGTTCAGGGGGCCCAAGGGCTGCCCTGAGTCTGACATTTCCCCACCCCGACCCCTCATGTCCATCTCTAGCAGCAGAGGAAGAGCGGTTGGTCCTGCTGGAGAACCAGAAGCACCTGCCGGTGGAAGAGCAGCTAAAGTTGTTGCTGGAGCGGCTGGATGAGGTGAATGCCAGCAAGCAGAGCGTGGGCCGTTCACGGCGTGCAAAGATGATCAAGAAAGAGATGACAGCACTGCGGCGGAAGCTTGCCCACCAGCGGGAAACTGGAAGGGATGGGGCTGAGCGGCACGGCCCCATGAGCCGGGGCAGTCTAACACCTCACCCAGCAGCCTGTGACAAGGACGGGCAGACAGACAGTGCCGCCGAGGAGAGCAGCAGCCAGGAGACAAGCAAAGGTCTGAACCCCCTAGCAAGATGGACCCCAAAGAAAGCCAGACTTGACTCTGGAGCACATACTCAGCCCCTGCCATCCCCCAAGCAGAGGTTTCTTTACACAGCTAGCTGTACTTTCTCCCTCATTCCCCATTCAGGGGCCTCTCAGCTGCCTCTCTGGCTATTTGTATAAGAGACAATGCTCCCAATTCCATACCCCCCAGATATCTCCCAACTCTAGCTGGAGTTATGGTCCTACAGATCCAGGGCATACCCTGGGCATCTACCTTTCCCACATCAGGCCCCTCACCAACTCTCCTTCTCTCTTTCTCTGCTCCAGGCCTGGGTCCCAACATGTCCTCAACCCCCGCACATGAGGTGGGCAGGAGAACCTCAGTTCTGTTCTCCAAAAAGAACCCGAAGACGGCTGGACCGCCCAAGAGGCCGGGCCGGCCCCCCAAAAACCGGGAGAGCCAGATGACCCCCAGCCACGGAGGCAGTCCTGTGGGGCCCCCCCAGCTCCCCATCATGGGCTCCCTACGTCAGCGCAAGCGGGGTAGGAGCCCCCGGCCCAGTTCGAGCTCAGACAGCGACAGTGATAAATCCACAGAAGACCCCCCAATGGGTGAGCCTCACCATCACCCAGCCCCACCTCCCCGAGAGAGTGAGCTAAGCTACCATCCCCAAAATAACTCCCACCTATCCCTTCATTTGCCCAAAATATATGAGAGCTAGAAGGGCCCTTAGGGATCCTTTAATTCAGTCCCTTCATTTTACAGATGGGGAAACTGAAGTCTAGAAACACTGACCCAGCTAGATTCCTATCCAGGATCCCCTCCATTGTGTCACTTCACCTTTTCTCTTCTCATCCTCCTTGAGGATTTCCTGCCCTTTAAGCCAATTGTGTCTTAAGGCCAATAACTGCCAAGGAAAGTATAAGGGGTGGGGCAGGACTGTGGCCAACTGAGGCAGACACTGCCCAGAGCTGGCTCTCTTGGCCAAAGTTGGAGGGATTTTCCAGCACAGAAGGGAAAGCTAAGCTCCTAGTCCCCCCTATCCCCATGCCATCTCTGATCTACATCTTCCTGACCGATTCCTTCCCTCCTCCCCCTCCCACCAACCAAGACTTACCAGCCAATGGCTTCAGCGGTGGAAATCAGCCAGTGAAGAAGAGTTTCTTGGTATATCGTAATGACTGCAGCCTTCCCCGGAGCAGCTCTGACTCTGAGTCCAGCAGCAGTAGCAGCAGCAGCGCTGCCTCAGACCGAACCAGGTACCAGCCCTTCAGATCAAGGCCTGTCTCCAGGATGCCCTTCCAGGTTTCCCTATGGGAAGTGGGGTGGCAGCCACCTCAGCCTAGATTAAGATGGCTCAGACCCAAGGTTCTCTGCAAAATAAATGGCATATATAAAAATGTCACCATAATGGAATATTGGGAACCATCCTATGTTAAGCTGACATAGAGCAGAGAGTATAAACTGATGCTTTGGGGCCTGGATTTGGCCCGCATACATATTTTATTTGGCCACAATGGTGTTTTTTTGTTTTGTTTTGTTTTTTAAATGAATCCAGTACTGCCACATAAAATTCATACTGTCTGTATTCTCTTTAAAAATCAGACCTGGTAAATCTAGCCACTGCTGCCTTTAGATGGCGGTATACTCATCACCACCACCTCTAAATCCAGCCCATGTCTCTGGCATCACTGCCAACCCCCTGAGGGCATTTGGGTTTAAAATTTTTCAAGTAGCCTCAGCTTTCAAAAGTTCTTAGACCCTGGGGCCCAGTTTAAAGGACAGGACATCTATCATGCCATTATCTACTCTTCCCCTCCTTTAAGCTGAATTCTTTTTTTTTTAAGATTTTGTTTATTTGACAGAGAAACACAGCTAGAGAGAGAACACAAGCAGGGAGAGTGAGAGAGAGGGAAGCAGGCTTCCCACTGAGCAGGGAGTCCGATACGGAGCTCGACCCTAGGACTCCAGGATCATGACCTGAGCCAAAGGCAGATGCTTAATAGCTGAGCCACCCAGGCACCCTAAGCTGAATTTTAATGTCTTGTCCATAGCACAACACCCTCAAAACAAGGCCGGGGCAAGCCCTCCTTCTCTCGGGGCACGTTCCCTGAAGATAGCAGTGAAGATACCTCAGGCACCGAGAACGAGGCCTACTCCGTGGGCACTGGCCGCGGCGTGGGCCATAGCAGTAAGTACCCTCACTCAAGGCCAGGGATGTCGGGAGCCCAGTGTCAGGGCCTTGCCAGCCCCCTGGCTGCTGATCTGCCCCCTCTCTCCCATTCCTGTGAAGTGGTAAGGAAGAGTCTGGGACGGGGAGCTGGCTGGCTGTCAGAGGATGAAGACTCGCCCCTGGATGCTCTGGACCTGGTGTGGGCCAAATGCCGAGGGTATCCATCATACCCAGCTCTGGTAGGCTTCCTTTTTCTTATCATACCCCTTGTCTCCCAATACCAGGTGGGAGATACAGTTTGCAGACTTTACTCTGCTGAGCTGTAGAGAACAAGGGTCTTTGGCAGATAGATACTTGAGATTCCTGGTTAGTTGTTCCATGTCTCCCTTTCCTTCCCTTTGTACCCTGGGGTCTGAAATAGTTGATGAGAAGAAGGAAAGAATCAGCCTTATGGCATAATAACCTTTCTCTGTTTCCCCTTCAGAGATAGCTCCCAATTCTTAGGTAGAGTAAGCCATGCAGAAGAAGGGGACTGAACCAAACAAAGGTCTTATTACACCCTCAGATAATTGATCCAAAGATGCCCCGGGAAGGTATGTTCCACCATGGGGTTCCCATCCCTGTGCCCCCACTGGAGGTGCTGAAACTTGGGGAGCAGATGACCCAGGAAGCCCGAGAGCATCTCTACCTCGTCCTCTTCTTTGACAACAAGCGAACCTGGTAAGGGAGGAGGGGAGCATCTGGTGAGACTCACAGCCACAGAAGCAACCCTGGGTATAGGGGCAGGCTGCCAGGAAATTCCAGCAACAGACAGACTGGGCTATCACAAATCAGAGGGGGAG
Source organism: Spilogale gracilis (assembly GCA_004023965.1). Classification (NCBI taxonomy): domain Eukaryota; kingdom Metazoa; phylum Chordata; class Mammalia; order Carnivora; family Mephitidae; genus Spilogale; species Spilogale gracilis. The sequence goes on along the minus strand of PITA01007020.1, from coordinate 6,312 downwards.
GGACTTAGATCTTTGAGCAAAAGGGCTGTGTTGACCATGAGTCTGAGAGTCTGAGTGGGCAGACTGACAGCTGTAGCTAGATGCCAAAGGGCCATTACTGACTGTGACAGGTGTGCTCCCCACCAAGACTTAGGTGGCTTCTAGACTTAGTTTTCCCACCTCTGGCTTCATGGTGACAAGATGGTGATAAAACAGGCATAAACATTTCCGCCTGAAGCTCTGTTCTGTGAAATGTGCATAATATATTTTTGTGCATCGTCTGTAAAGGATATTTAATGTCAGTCAAGTCTGCCAAGAGCCTGTGGGACAGGATACCTATTTCAGGTTAGGTCATGGCTCTGCCTTTTTTGCACTCAAAAATACCCTGTGGTTACCCCATAGTAGGTCTTTTGACTGGACTCTTCACTAGACTGTGAGCCATTCCTTGAGGGCAGGGATTGTTTCTCTTAGTCTCAGTAACCCCACTGCCCACCAGAGCCTGGCTCAGAGTGGGTGCTCAAGAGGTGTCTTTGAATGAGTGTGTGATGAAGGCTGGTGCTTATTGCTTTCCCAGAGATGACTTATGTGATCCTCACCTCGTCCTACAGGCAGTGGCTACCAAGAACTAAGCTGGTTCCTCTGGGCGTGAACCAGGACCTCGACAAGGAAAAGATGCTGGAGGGCCGTAAATCCAACATCCGCAAGTCAGTGCAAATTGCCTACCATAGGGCTCTTCAGCACCGCAGCAAGGTGCAAGGCGAGCAGAGCAGTGAGACCAGTGATAGTGACTGATAATGCCCAGCACAGCCCAACCTACAGTGCCCTGCCACCTCTCTCCTCCCCCTTTGCTCACTGTCCTGGAGTGGCACCGGCCTCTGCACTGACTCATTCCTGGTCTTGGGGCCAGTCTCAGGGGAAGCTGGGTGGGGGAGGTCCCTCCCGCCCTGAGTGCAGCTGGACTGTACAGAACACTCCAAGGGCCCATGGTGGCTCTGCGCAAGGAGAGGGGAGGTCCCACTGGCTAGAAAGCTCTGGAGACCTCATAGCATTGTAGTGCAAGGCGGTGGGCCAAGGTTAGGACACTGCATAAAACAGGCCATCCCACCACCTCTGCCTGCTCTGCACGTTTCAGGAGAATCTGTAACTGCCTAGTGGCCTGAGGCCCCCTGCAGGTGGTGAGGTGAGCGGGCATCTGCCTGGCCTAGCAGTGGGATTGATGTCTGTCCAGCCCGGAAGAGGGGCACTAGGTGACCCCCTCCCCTGCTGTTGTAAATACTGTAATTAGCGGAGAATTTAAATTATTCTCATTTGTAACTGCGTTTCCGGGTCGCGCCAGAGTCATTTGGTACTAAAAAAGACTGGGGCCTGTCCCCACTTCCCTTTTTCCCATAGATGCCCCCACCTTTCAAACTGGTTTGTATTTATTTCAAAGGAAGAAAATATATTGATTCTTAGAAAATAAATGGTCTGTTTGGAATTCTTGGGCTCTTAGCTCCTGCCAGGTTAGAGGGATTAAAAGGGAAGCTCAGTCCCCCAAGGGTGGTAAATAATTGGGCTCAAGAGGTTGCTGGTTGCTATGCCTGCTGCATTTGTAAGACAACAGCAAAGATAATACAATAGCTCCCATTTCCCAGGCACTTAACTGAGTGGCAGACCTTGTTCTAAGCACATTCAGATACATAATTTTATGTAATCCTTGCAGTAACTCTGGGGAAAACTAATAGGGTGGTTATCTCCACAAAGACACTGAGGTTAAGGAAAACTAAGTAACTTGCCTAAATTTCCACAACTAGGAAGTCGCAGAGCTACGATTTGAACTCAGGTCTGTCTGTCAAGCTGGCTCTTTAACTAGTATGCAGAACTGCTGGAGGAAGTCTACTGCCCATCCCTTCATGAACTTCAGATGCTTCGAGTCCTTTGCCAGTAGAATAGTCCAAGCGTTTCAGTCACTGTAGCTGTGACCTGTACCCAGAGCAGGCATGTAGAGAATTGTTCTTCACTCATTCTCAACCTTGGCACCCACTTTACAAATTCAGACAGTTATTGAAGGACTGCCTTCTAAGTGCTTGGCACCTGTGGGCTGGCACGCCTAGAGATGAGACAGGCATAGGAGGTAGTTGCCTACCCACGTTGCAGCTGTTGAGGAGTGGAGCAGACAAAAATACCATGTGATGATAACCATGCTCCTGGTGCTCCCTACTAGGTACTGTGGGTGGGACACACAGAAGTCAGCTGCAAATCTTGCCCTTGAAGAATCTGCAGTCTACTCATTCAGACACAGTAACCCCAAATCACCGCGTTACAAGGAGAAAAATGGCCCAAAGTTCCTGTCTCCTAGTTCCTTGCTCATGTCTTCCTCCACAAGGGAAGAAATGACTTAAAACATCATTTCTCGGCCCAGGCAGCCAGCCCTGGAGATGGCGAGGCAGACAGGCCGCCTGAGGGCCACAGGCCTCACTGGCCACGCGTGGGAGATGATGGCCTACTGTTAAAGGAATGCCCCGGGACTGAAGGGAGCAGCGGGGCGGCGCGGCCAGCGGGCTGCGGCCCGGGCGCCATAGTCTGAGGAGCCCGGCCTCTGACGGAGTGAAGTCTTTGAGGAGGCCTGACTGCGGAGTCGAGGCTCCCTGAGGCCTTTTGGAGGGGAGCGGCCCGGCCGGCGAGTGCAAAGATAGAATCCGCAGGTGACAGACGCTGTGGAGACGCCTCGCCAGGGCTCGAAGGGCCCGAGCCGTGTTCGGGTCCGTCCGATTCTCGGTCAGGAGGGCGAATATCTGACTGGAGAAGCTCGGTGGAGAAAGGCTTCCTGAGGACGGTGAGGGACATGGTTTGGTTCTGCGGGCGGGCAAGCCTGAGGAACCCCGGGGCTCTGAAGATATCAAGCTGAGAGGATCAGGACCCGAGGGCGCATTCTGCGACTGGTCTGCGGGGCGCGGCATTTGGACACCCTGGCGTGCCGAGCGCAGACATCCCCCTCAGTCAGGCCGAGAGCGGGCAGCGAGCCCAGCGCGCGCCAACCGCTGTGGCGCCTCGGAGAGACCCACCCACCCGCCACCACACCCTGTTCTCATTGGCGCCTCTTACTTCTCCGGGGATTGGCTACCTCCGGATCCAATAAGCCAGGCCTGAGTCCCACTTCCGGGGAGAGTGAGGTCGGCCCCCTGAAGAAACCGGAAGAGTGCTTTTGCGCGCGCTTCCCGCTGTGGCGGCTGCCGGGAGGACAGTGATGCGCGCCAGGAGGCTGGGGCCGGGGAGGATACGCAAGGAGGAAGGGTGGAGGGTTGGGGGCCCTAAGGGGTGGGGCCTACGGGGAGTGGAGGAATTAAAAGAAACTGGGCGGGCCTTAAGTAAACTAGGGTGCAAGGGCTTGGTGGGCGAGGATTTAAGGGACAGGTAGTCTGTGTGGGCGTGGTTTTTTGGCTACCCGTGAGCAGGTACCGAGTGGGCGGGGCCATTATGAGGCGCAGCCTGGTGTGGCATTGTTAGCTCGCTCCCTTCTGCTGTGCAGCATGGGTCATCGTACTCTAGCTTCTTACCCCGCACTCTGGGCTTCCATCCCCTGTGCACGCTCGGAGCTGCGCCTGGACCTGGTTCTGACTTCCGGACAGTCTTTCCGGTGAGTGACCCTGACTCCTAAACCCTCGACACTGCAGGTCTGGAATGTAAAGGAATGTCTGGGGTGATGGAAGAAACCTTAGGATACGAAAGAGGAAACTGAGGTACTGGTGGTGAGCCTGTTTACCTCCTTTCTAAATTTAGTGGAGGTAAAAAAAACCAGTGCAGGGGCACCTGGGTGGCCGAGTCGGTTAAGCATCCTTGATCCCTGCTCAGGTCTTGATCTCAGGATCGTGAGTTGGGCTCCATGCAGGATATAGAGCCTAATTTAAAAAAAAAAAAAAAAAAAAAAAAAAAAGCCAATGCAGTGTTGTGAGGATCAAATGACTCTGTGTTTCCTAAGTCAATTTTGTGTATGAAGCTGTTGTAGGATGGGAGGGCTCCAAAGGGTGCAAGAAGGAAAATTGAGTACCAGGTCTGCTGTGTGCCTGGGGGCTCAGGTGGCGGGAACAAAACCCGGCGCACTGGACTGGCGTGCTGGCGAACCAGGTGTGGACACTGACTCAGACTGAGGAGCAGCTCTACTGCACTGTGTACCGAGGCGACAAGGGATGGGTTGGCAGACCCACACCAGAAGAGCTAAAGACTGTATACCAGTACTTCCAGCTGGATGTCAGCCTGGCTCAACTATATAAGTATTGGAGTTCCGTGGACCCCCACTTTCAAAAGGTGGCTCAGAAATTCCAAGGTGAGTTCAGTGTTGGAGTTCTTGTAATTTGGTTAATTATAGATGGTTTCACCATCTATAAAATGGGGATTATATCCACCTCATAGAATTTTACAAGGATTAAAGGAGCTAATATGTGTCAACTTTTGCTTAGAATAATGCCTGATACATAATGATTATTATTACTATTATTGGTCTGCTGATTACCACAGTGTAGTGACAAGGATATTGAGCCAAATCTTGGCTGTGTGACCTGGGGCAGGTGACGTCATTCATTCTGTAAATATTTACATAGCATCTGCTGTGTGACTGGGGATATAGCAGTGAACAAAACAGACACAAATCTCTATCCTCATAGTGTTTACATTGTGGTTTCTATATCTGGAATGTAGTGTTAGCCCAGACCTCACAGATGCTATGAGGAATGAGAGCTCTGGTGTTGCTTTCTAATAATGCTGTCCCTCGTTCCCCTCGATCCCAGGGATCCTTCTAGATCTCTGGTGTCTAGGATCTAAGGGTGGGAAGAGGCCCTTCCTGACTGCAGGTCTGTATCCTATCTCCTACCTTTCCTCAGGTGTGCGACTCCTGCAACAGGACCCCATTGAGTGCCTTTTCTCCTTCATCTGTTCCTCCAACAACAACATTGCTCGCATAACTGGCATGGTAGAACGGCTCTGCCAGGCCTTCGGACCTCGGCTCATCCAGCTTGATGATGTCACCTACCATGGCTTCCCCAGCCTGGAGGCCCTGACTGGTGAGTAGGTGGGTCCCTGCCCTCAGACCCTCCAATAGCTTTCAGGGTCTCTTCAGTTCACCCCTGGTCCCTACCTCCCATCTCAAAGCTTTCTGCCTTCCCAAACACTGTCCTCCTCCAGAACCACCTCACTGGTCTGATCAGCCCCACCAAATCCTCCCCGTCTGTTCCTGAAATGTCAGCACCTCACTAATCTTTGCTTTGTACCCCAGGATTTTAATGCTTCATCAAAAACAAAACAAAAAAACCCCACAACTATATATTGTATACAGTACTTTGGGTTTAAGAGCCCTCATTGTAGATTCTAGGTCTGAATTCTACTTTTGGCATTTGATGTCTAGCTATATGACCTGGAATACATTATTTAGTCTCTCTGTATCAGTTTTTTCATCTATGGAATAGGATAATGTACCTACCTATCAGAGTTGCCGCAAGTGTTAAGTAGAGAAATACACCAAGGTCAGTGTTTGACATACAGGAATTATGCAGAAAATTTAAGTTTCCATCTCTACAATGGACTCAGCAATTTCGTATCCAAGAACATGTGTGTTCTTCACAGCAGGCTTGTAAGGCAAGTGTTTTACAGAGGCAAGTGTATCAGTTGGCAGATGCGAAGAAAGCTAGAAGTATTTAGGGACTGCATAGCCAGGAGACAGGCCACCTAGAGAAAAGAGAATGTTTTTGGTACTGAGAAACCCAGTCTTGGGGAAAAAAGTAGAAATCCAGTCTTGGAAATAGTCTGGGTCTGTTTAGTAGTCATAAGACCAAAAGAATTAATTTACCTATCCAAGCTTCTCTTGTTTGTAGGATGGGAATAACAGTTTCTATCCAAAAGGGTTTGAGTGGTGAGTAAAGTAGTCATGAGGCAGGGTGCTCTAATGGTCTAAGAGCATGGGATTTGGTTTCCCAGACCTGAGTGCAAGATCCATCTCCACCATGTCCTTTCTTGAGCAAATTATTACCCTAAATAACAGTACTGTCATCAGGGTTTTTGAGAAAAGTGTGATAATGTACATAAAGCATTCTGCCTGCACTTGATGCCCAGCACTTGATAATAGAAGCTTTTGTTGTTATTATGGTTTTTATTTGAGATCATGGGTGTGAATGTACTTTGGAAAGGTTAAAGAACTCAACTGGGGGGCGCCTGGGTGGCTCAGTGGGTTAAAGCCTCTGCCTTTAGCTCAGGTCATGATCTCAGGGTCCTGGGATCGGGCTCTCTGCTCAGCGGGGAGCCTGTTTCTTCCACTCTCTCTGCCTGCCTCTCTGCCTGCTTGTGATCTCTCTCTCTCTGTCAAAT